>VHZZ01000741.1:33953-48467 GCA_009801015.1 Silene noctiflora
TTCTTTAATGTAATTAACTAGAATAAGTAACAACTTAACTACACATGTAAAATTACTAACCTAACCCTAAGCTAACCACCTTGGGTTAAGTTTAATTTGCCACGTGTCATGTTCTAATTGGTTGTGTATGGAAATTTTCATACACCTCGTGTATGTGTATCAACTTTCCTATTGTGGGTGCTCTTAAATACTTGCTCTGTTGCTGATTGTCGCTTGAAAACCATAGGAATTGCAAATTTATATAAATATTAAAAAAATAGATTGTTTAGTTGCGAACCTTTTTAAAAAATGTAGAAATTACAATTTTAACTCCAATGCCTGCATATTGGAGAAAGTGACTACTTTTTCCATGAAATTCGTAAGTCCTATATAATGGAGGAAGTGACTACTTTCGTCATGGTCATTGGAAAGTCATATAAAATTTAATCCCCACATTTACATAAATTGTATAAGAAACATTAATTTCTACTAATTATAATATTTTAGAAAACGTAAGTTATTTGATCAATCAAACAATTTCTAAGCATGCACGGATGTTGCGATTCCAAGCTTGAATGTGTTACTACAAGTGACACATTTTAGACTTTACAACTAAATTTATACGATTTAAATTTTTTTGAACTGAGCCCTGAAAAAAGTAACTTTAAGTTTAAAAAAAGGGGACTTACTATCTTTTATTTTCGCACTACTTAAATCATGTGAGAAAGAATCTGAAAAGTGAGTAGAAAAAATTAGCTATAGATGTACATTTAATGTTCTAGATTTTAGACTGAAAATCAAACTGTACTTTTTACTTTGGCCCAAATTGGACTAGATCATTTTCATGTGATTCGGACCATGGTCCATACAATTACGTCATTTTAGTCTTTGGTTTGTCTATGAACTAAAATGAATGGACCATGGACCAAACGTTGTGAAATTTGTAATTTTTGTAAAAATCATTTTAAATTTTGTTGATTGGTTAGTATTTTGCAAATATTTTGAGAAGTTACTGTTATTGTTTTGGGCATTAATCAACCAAATGGGCCTCTTCAGTAATCTTGGGCTTTAATGAGGTAGACTTGTACATTTGTAACTTGAGAAAGTAGGCTTTCTTTCCAGGTTACATATGTAAAATCAATTGCTAAAGATCGTGACACATTATTTTGAATTGTCGATAAATGGGCCTCTTTGGTAATCTTGGACCTCTCCCACCACAAGGTAGGCTGCTAAGTGTACTAACTTTGCTGTTGTGAAATCCTCAGTTCTCATACCCTGCATGGGACGGGGGATTGTTTTGTGGCACCTCGGTAATTGATGATGACGGTCTCTTATGAACTAATGCAGTCACTTGATGGAGAGTTGAAACTTGAGAACTGTCTTGCAGTCTGCAGTGTCCTGTGCTGACTCTGCTGAGAGCTTGTTTCCCTCTGGTACGGTTGTGTTTTGACCATCTTCTGTTTCCCTCTGGTACGATGGTGTTTTGATATCTCCAGTTTCCCTCTGGTTCAGTGGTGTTTTGATCATCTCCAGTTTTTCGAACTGTAGGATCCAATTCGATTCTTACACATTGGCGAACCTGAGACATCTGTTTAAAGATAAGGGTTTCTTCGACGGCCACTCCTCACATTGTTAGAAACTTACATGTAACACATTAAAAGCTGAAGGCTGGTTATTTCAGTTTGGCAGTGTTGGATGTAGTATCAAGTGGCACCCTGTAGTAAGGCAATAGCATGTGCAGATCACCTGGAAATTTGACAAATGCAGGTTGGTATATCTGAAATTCTGAACAGTAATGCATTGTTTTTTGTGGAATGAGGGTGGAATATAGATTTGAAACTTGATCTTGCATATAAAACTCTTTTATGATTAAGATGTGGGTTGGATACAGTTAATACAGTATTTACCTGGTTAGGTAGATGCATGTATATTGCTTCTGTAAATATTGCTATTTAGATGGAAGGTTATCAACTTAACTTTGAGTTTTGTGAAGTTGGTATCTTCCTGTCAATGACTGAGTTCAGTCTTGGCGCTGCATTCCATCAGTGATAATAGTGCACTTAGTTTCTTAACTTGTTGAACCCCAATTGTTAATGACATATTAGGGAGTCAAATCTTAGAGCTCATAGTGATGATATACATGTATCAAGTTTGGATGCTATTTAAGCTATATTACACTTTGAACATGATCCAGATAGTGTCCTGGCATTACGAGGGGTCTAATCATGGCTGCTGCAAGCCTGCAAATCTTCGTTAGCTCCATGAATTTTGATTTGTGCCAAGAAATTGCTACAAATTTCAGTAGAGATATTTAAAGGTCTCATTTAAGAAGTGCTGGATTGGTATGTGAGTAATCTGAGCATATAAATCTCGAACTATTTTGTCCTGATTTCAAGGCTAAGAAAGTAGAACTTATGCCCATGAACCCAAGAAATAGATCCCTTTGGAATTTTCTGCTGCTTGTTCAAAGATTTCCATCTGCTGCAACATGTCCAACTGTCCAAGTTGCCTTGAGCAAAGTTGCCATCTTTTTTAGTACTTGAAATATGAGGCCCTTGTGTCATAAGAGAAAGTTTGTTACTTCATTGCGAGTTAAGTCGCCTAATATACAAAAACTAACAAAATCATAAGATTTTATGATGCGGATCAGGATTCCGATGACAATGGCTCTTATACTGGATTTCTAAAGTGACGGTTGTAGTCTAGAAGGAACCTTAGCATGAAGACGTCAAAGATATTAGATATAGTGTATGGATGTTCGATATATATGACTAGTTCTCACAATCTATTTCCTTCCTATATAATGGAGGAAGAAGCAGCGATACGCAATAAGACGGTTCACATGGGGTGTAATGAAATGTTATATAGTGACCTGATAGGTGAAACAATTATAGATGTCAGCTGTATGACAATGACTTACTGACCATAACTTAATGGCTGTTAGTTAAATGACGTTCTCACACTGGTTTGAAGATTTCAGAAACCTTCATCCATGTTACTCACATGTGTTCCCAACCATATGAAAATGACCCTGGTTATATTTTCTGCAGGCAATACAAGTTTTCGTGGGGTTAGGAAGGTGACCGCTCTCCTCTCGAGTTGTCGCAGTAACCTGGCATACATGTTATTCTAACAGGTTTGAAATTTGTTCAAAACTACGATTTACAGCTTTGTTTATAATCCTTGATCCAAGATTAATATACATAAATAAATAAATAAATTATAGGACTAACCAAATAGTACATTTTGTTTGTGGTAGATTTGCCTTTGTCAAGAATTTGTGAATTCTAAGAGTATATCTCTTCGTCCTTGTAATAGGGGAAGAGCTTTTTAGTACTCAAGTGGGTTCGAGTTAGTTGCAAGTCGTTATATTTCGTTTTAAGATTAAAACGAGTCAAATAACACAAAAGTATGAGTACAGCAAGGATGAAATATAGTGTGTAGACTAGAAAAATATATAATACAGTTTGAGTACAGAACATTTGTAGGACACAATCTGTAAATGACAGTTGATTACAGAACCTCTGAAGAAAACAATCTGTAACTGTAATCTATTCCCCATTTGACTTCATGGTCAACCGAAATCTCAACTATGATCAGTATTATCTCCCAAATACAATTATACAATAATCATAACTTCTTAGTTCTTACAAATAATAATATTGAAATAGTTGTAAACGCAAATTTAAAATTGAATCTTTATATTTATATTTGGAAAAATTAATGATCAAAGTCGACATCAGTTAACCACTTAAGTGGGAACGGTAGTAATATGCTAACTACGGGCACAATTCTCAGAAGCTATAATTTCTATGTGTGTTGACCTTATTGCTTTACATAGTATGTTTAGGTTCATGTTCTAATAACACTATTAGCAAATGATTGTTACAAAAAATTAAAATACGGCCTAGAAGATTCAATCCTGATCGGATGACTCATTACTGGCTCTCTGTTACGTCGAGCATTGCTCTGTAGACGAACTATAAGCGATGATCTCAATTGTTGATCGTAGTTATATGCTGCAAGAATTTGAATGTAGTTGCCATTCTCATTGAGCCACTGTCTTTCAGGGTCTGGAGGATATCTCGAATCCTGTGTTATCGAAGTAACTCCAATTATCAGTGAAGACTAGATCTGCTGAGACCTTGTACTGGTCTTCTGGTAGCAATGCTGACTCAAATTCCTGTGACGGAGCTACTGGCTGCCATGTCAGGCTGGAGATGTTCGAGTCGTCTGACCAGAAAACATCCTCTATAAGGTCATCAAACGAGCCCAAATCAGGGTTCATAAATCCCTGAATTGTCCCTTCTTCCTGCACCGGGTCCATTACAGGAGACTCTTGCTCGAGAATATCAAGTGGGAACATCTGAGACTCGAAACCAGACTCCATTCCACAGGAAATGGACGTCAGGGAATCGTGAGAGGCGTCGGAAGATGTGGTGTTGGTTACCTCATTGATCTCCGTATTGCCAATGCTGCCTTGATCATGGCTCAAGAACTTGGCAAAAACTGCTGCCATGTCAATGTCTGGTCCTGATTCCTGAGAACAATCAGAGGATGAGTTAGGAGAGGTGTTCAAACCGGTGACAGTGCTCGAACCGGATGACAAACCCCTTGCAGACCTTGATCGACGGCTTTTACGACAGCCACCACCAACAGGAACATTTCTAAGGGACCCACCTCGAGTCCAGTATCGCTTACAACCCTTGCAGAAGAACCTCGGTTGAGACAAGCTGTAATTATTGTAGTAACAGAATTTTGTATTTGCTGAAGCACACCGGGGACAGTTGGGGGCAGGGTCTATGTTTGCCCTCCATCTCCGATCCATCGTCATTGACGGTGGTGGTGGTGGCGGACAATGGAATTGTCGGTCCATTATCGATGATTCCATCTGTTGGAATGAATAATTTTCTGAATCCGCCACTGACTGTATGAGCGAGGATGTAATTATGTATGGTAAAGGATTACGTTTCGATTAGTCGGAAAATGGATTGTTTTTGAGAGATGAGAAGATTTTGAGGGGAAGTGAGGTGAGGTAATGAAGTGTGTATATATAGAGGTGGGAGTACTAGTGTACCAAGGAGTGGTTGCTAACTGAGAAAATAAGACTATTTTATAATAAAAAAGTTTCCGAATGATCGACCCACATTCAAAATTAAAACTTGAGTTTGACCTGAATCTGAATTGACTTGACTCGACCAGCCCGACCTCAACTCGGTTGACCCGTTTATTAGGTCTAGTACTAATCATCCACAAATTTTTATATATTAAATAATGCTTATATTTGATTATAAAATAGTCATATTTCTCCGTCACAAATTTATTACGCGTCGTTAAAATTTGTATTTAATGAGAGAGCAAAGAGTTGGAAGTGTGTGTGGAGTTAGAGGAAATGTGTAGCTGGAGGTTAACATGGGTGGTCGGCTAAGGGGCGAGCCGTTAGGATGAAGGAACATAAACACGGCCCACGGGTGGGTTACGTACTTACGGAATCATGTGATTAATCATGATTTTCATCAATTTTTGATCTCACTTCATCATTGCCTATTATTAAAATATTATAATTAATATAATATAATGAGTATCAAGGATACGTGGCATTTATTAAGTGGTTCGCTTTTGTTGTTTGGAAAAGTCAAAGGTTAATAAAATATGATTAATTAAATTGATTGTTGCATGAGAAATGCGTCTTTTCCATGGAGTATGGCGTTATTAAGTCAAATGATGATCCTAAATAAATCCATAATCATAGGCTAAGCAATGTGATGGTCTTCTAACTTGGACTCACTATCAACCCCTACAGTTTGTTGTAAATACGTTTAAAATTAGTTTCAAGTTGTTGCTAAACTTGATTCAAAGAATATGAAGTAATAAAATTGTCGCGGCTAGGAATTAATCTATAATAATCGGATTACTGACGGGGCAACTACGTTTATTATTAGATTTTTATTGTAGTTCACAAGTTGCGGCCAGATTCATGAAGAAATAGAGTTGAGGGGGTTTGGAACTATACTTTACATATGGTTATGTAAAGGTTTTTTTAGAAAGAGGGATACTCATTTTGGATGTTATACGATGGTAGTCCAATAATTACATACATTCTTGCATATCTATTGATTATCTAAGGGCAGTTGTAATAGAGGTTCAAAGTATTGGGGTTGTAAATAAGAACTTTAAAAAAAAAAAAAAAGTTTGTCCCATTACCAAAAAAAAAAAAAAAGAAAGAAAGAAAGAAAAGAAAAATAATTGTTCTTAAATAAACAAAACTTGAATTGAAAAGAAGAACTTAGTTTTTCCAAAAAAATAAAAGAAAAAGGAAAAAGAAAAATTGGTAGACATACCAAATTAATTGTAACCATTGAAGAATTTTATTTAAAATTTTACCATTGTGATAAAAAGTGTGTAATGCTTGAGATTGGCAAAATATGACATGATAACATTGCACTTGCTCTAAGTGAGCTTAACATCTCAAACCGTGAGAAAAAAATGTCAATGACGACCTTGCAACTATACTTGCGAATTGTGATCCATGAGACCATGACATCCGCGCAAGCAAAAAAGAAACTTTATAACTCACGATTTAGTTACTAGGAGTCAATATATGGGATGATTTGGTTCACTCCAGTAACTTACAAAGTCTAGGAAGTTGTTTTTCCCATTGCATTTCATGTGAATTAGTAAAAACTGTACGAAGAGTGACCTAGGTAACTTACAATTGTCACTTACCAAGAGTGACCTAGGTAGCAACTTCCTCCATTTTGGAGGAAGCGGAATTCGAAGGTAGTTTTACTTCGTATGTTTTTTGTCAACCAAGCAAGACTTCATATTAGTATTTCATATAAAAGCAATTCATGGGATTGGGTAACCAAACAACTTCTGAGTTTATTATTGAAGAACTTCAAATAGGTTTAACTTTGCCTAACTATTACGGAGTATATACTTAAGACCTTGTTCTTTTGAACTGAAACTATCTAAACTGAATTGAACTGAACTGAGTAGAGCTGAACTGAATTGAACTTAATGAAACTGAACTCGAGTTTTCCTTATATTATGAAAATCAAATTTCTAGGTTCAAATTTCTCCACAACATAAAAGGAATATGTAGTGATTAAAGAAAGTATGTAAGATCTCCAAAGAGGTAGTGGAATTGCGGAGGTTCACACTAGGAACACATGAACATATGCATAGTCTAGTAAATTAGGGGACAAGTTAGTATGAGATGCCGTCTATAAGGGACTAATCATACATTTTTACTACTTTAATTTAGCTCATTGGGATCATCAACCTTAATACTCAAGTCATATTCTACTTAATTAATATACTTTTACCATATATAATCTCTTATTTGACTTTTTGGTTATTAACTTTCTTATATTTTATGAGAACTAAATATTAATTTTCCAGAGTAAAATATAAATTTATAATATACATTGTATTAAATTTAGTTTTCTTTTTTTATTGAAAATCAAAGTTCTTGTAATATCCGTCATCACAAAAAGTAGTAATGCAGTCATTTTAATTTTTAGTGATACTAAATTTAGGTCTCGTTTGGTTCATCAAGGCAATTTAACTGATATCGAAATATTCAATTTATGTGAATTATTTTCCTATATACAAATTCTCATGAATTCAGAAAAGTCGTTTGGATGGACATGTAGGAGTTAAATTCCACAGCAGTCGTGACTTGTGAACTACTTAGGAGGGTCTAGGTCATTCAATTCCACCATCCTCTTATATATTAAAAGAATAAAATTTCTCTAAAATTTTCCCTCCAAAGTGCTCAAACTTATATATGGAAACAAATTAGACTTTCACTTATTAAACTAATTTTTCATTTAAAAATAACCTTTTCATCAACTTAAAATATAATTTTTTAACAAAAATAAAACAAAATTGGTATAAAACTATAATGTATACCTAAATTGTTACTCCCATTATTAACTTCGTGACAGAAATAAAAAATTATTAAAATAATCTGAGGTAGTTAAAATACTTTTATAAAACACACACTTCATGGAATTACTCAATTCTCTTAATTAATTTTAAGGTGAGATAATAAATCTAAAATCTATAAGTAATACAGTAAAAATTAACAAGTCTATATATACCGCGTATTTGCGCGGGATCTAGACTAGTTATATTTTATATAGGCATTCAAATCCCCTTAGAATATTGAATGCCTATATTGCCTTTTGTTAAATTGGAATTACCCACTAATCAATTGTAGATAAATATCGGTTGTTTATATAATTAACATTACAATATTGGAGTGAAATTAGCGAAAATTTTACGCTATAAACACAATCTCAAATCTTAAGACAACAAAAGTAAATATTTTAACTATTACAAATTACGGAGTATTTTTTTATAGAAAAGATTACTATAGTTTAACTTAGGTGACTCCCTTTTCATTCTTTTTCTTATCTTGAATGCATGTTCATTAATTTCTTTGAACCGTTGATTACTCATTACTAAATTCTTAAGCTCTTGATTGATTACTCATTACTCGATTGATTTAGGTCAAATCCTTTTTTAATCTAGATTCACGAAAATCTAAATTGTACTAATACGAGTTTAATAATGTTTTACATATGAAAAGGGTTAAAGGGCTTATAAAATATTTGCAAATCTTCGATACTTTGTGCTTTAATACCTTTCGCACATTCTGTGGGAGCTAATTCTTAGCAACAAAGTCGTGCTTAAGTCTCTATAAGACTATAATACAGATTAAGTAGAAAGATTTTTGGTCAACCCTATGAAAAACTGCAAATACTTGTGTAAGACGGTTTTACACAAATATATCATAAAGCGGGATTTTAAGTTTTAACCACTTTAACCGACTAACTGCTATAAATAGAGCAGTTCTTAATGCAACTCATGAAATATGTGTAACGCGCGCGTCACAAGGTCAATTCTAAATGTAGCTCGTTTATTATAAACATGTCATTTCGATAAATCTCATACCTCTAAACTAGCTGACATTGTATGTATCCGTTACTACGGACTAGAATGATTTATGAACCGAGTATTACTTCTTCGCTCACATGCCGATAATTGTCATTTGAGCGACAATCAGCTTAAGAAAATGATTTATGGCCTGAATTCATATCTCCGAAATTTTGAGCATGTCACACACGGCTATACGGAAAAAGTATATATATCTCTCTTCTGCTTTATCCCTAAGAGTCGGGTTACAATGATTAAAAGAGGAGAATTTGAATCCCAAATTATGTGGGGAAGGGAGGTTTTGAGTCACTCTCAAAGAAGATGCACTTATGTCCTCCGTAGTGTTTACGTTTGTTCAAATGATTAACGCAAATGGCCTCACTATTGATTTAACCTTTTTTTGTGTAGAAATTTAACATTTTAACGGCCATCTGGCCTCTACAGATCGACTCAATTACAGAGCTCGATCAAATGCCATTTGCATCCACCCGTAAATAATATCCAATCTTAATCTAACATGACTTCACACCGGTTTACCTAGTGCGCACCGAAAATAACGGTTGAGAGCTCCCTTAGCTTGCATTCATAGCGTTCATTCTTAAATGCGCCGGTTTTTCGCCACACTATGAGTATATGACGTTATAGACTGAGGGACTGAGCCTAGCTAGCTCGAAGAGTGTTATTAGTATCATCATAGTAAAATTGCTATACCAATTGAGCGATTTCAAAAGGATATTTATTTACCGGTTAATGACAACGTCTGTTTGGCAATTCATAATCATACACGGGATGTGCAAAAAATGCGCTAACTCCAAATCCGAGGAGAGTAAGATACACGGGTGTGCCTTGTGAGGCATCATGATGTCTATTTCACAATCACAAAGACTTCGGAGAGACGGTATCTCAATAAGTATTAGGATATTAGGCCCATTAGGGTTTAGCTAGACTACGACGGCTATCGTCTAAGGTTTACCCTAATGGGCCTAATATCCTAATAATAAGTACCGGCAAAAAGCAGATCATTCTCAACGAGTGGTCAATCCCAATCCCAAGTACGCAAGTAATTCTCGTAAACAATATGACTCTTCTTGTATCTGGGTTCGTCTTACAATATCTTTATTAACACAAGTCCCGTCTTTATAATACAGATGTAGTATATAACAGACTGCATAATATCGACATTGTGTTCATAATTAGCTTTGTATAAGGAAACAAACAAGTATTAGTAAAATATTCTAAATTATTCCTTGTATATTATAATCCTTTTACTATAAAAGCTGAAACAATTAAAGCTCTCCTATTGGTCTATGGTTTTTAGGAATTGAAAAGAAAAAAATTTAAGGTAGGACTTTCTATGTTCATTGTACACATTTAATTACTCTCTTTCCTCTATTTCAGCTTGATTTGCATTTCTTTCTCTCCTTTTCAAACTACGGATATTTTTTATTTGATTTAACTACATTGAATTGATAGGAAATATTACGCTTATTAATAACAATGTCATTAATTCTATGTTGAGAATCATATAATTATAAGATTAAAAGATGATAATTAATATAAATATATAAGTATATATTCTTACAAAAAAAAACATTAGAAGGTTTTTTATATTAAAAATGAAAAATATGTATTCAATCACTACCAAAATACTATTCATCATAAAAACAATACAAAAAAATAAAGGGGGAAAATATACAAAAATAATTGTCTGAGAAAAATTCAAAATAGACTAAACATTTTTTAAATATAATATAGTAAATAATATAAAATATAAAGGAAATTATTTAAAAAACACATACATAATACATGAAACTAAATTAAATTTGCCCTAGAAATAGTTAAATTCATGACGATCGAAACATAAAAATGACGACATGAACATGATTGGAGGGCGTTTATAGATTAAGAAGAAGGATGATTGAGTGAGGGATTCATAAATTGTTTACATAAACTATATCTATTAGTCGTTGAAGCTTTATTGAGATTAAGGGGTCGTTTGGTTGATACGGGAATTAGAACATCATATGAAATACGAATTCATGGGAAATAAACTCCCTCATCTATTTCATGGGAATTTGCTAAAGTTGTTTGGTTGTCAATGTGGGAATTCACTTCCATGGGAAGTTCAACCCACCAAGGGGGTGTTGGTAAGCAACTTCTTACATTCTTGTAGGAAGTCACTTCCATGGAAAGTGGCACTTCCCCCATTTCTACAAAAAAAGGGCAACCAAACAACTCCATTTTTTGTAATTCATAGGAATTTCTACTTCTCATGTTTTTCCAAGGGCAACCAAACAAACCCTAAGAGAACAAAATGATAAGGTGAAATTCAGATAGGGAGTTTGAGCATCGAGGGAGACGGAGGATATGAGAGAGCTTAAGGAGATGAAATGTGTGTACTGTGTAGGAGGAGCGAGGGTTAGAAATAAGAAAGGAAAATGAATTCTATTTTGGATATTTAGTGGGTTAAGTGAATGGTTTAAGTCTTTTAGACCCATTTAAAATTTTAAAAGAATTTGGATGTTGATCCCATAATCCTCATTGCTTTACTATTGAGACGATTTTAGATAGCAATTGTGATTTTTTTTCCCCAATTTTAGTATTTAGGATTTATTTGAAGTGTTAGACGAAGTTATTTGTGTATTTTAATTCCTACTCTATATTGATTATTGAATGTAATTGGCTATTAATATTTTTTCTTTAATATGTTTTATTTGAATGTAGAAATATTATTTTCTTCGGAATTAAGTTCAAAATAACTTTGATTTTAATATTCTGTTATCAATCATTTTAAAAGTTATATATTATTTGAAGTATCCATCTTTTATACATCCATATTTTTCTTGATTTCTTCCCAAAGTAAAAAATTAATTTATAAGGAGTATATATTTAAAATAAAATTGGAGAAATATACGTTTAATAGTATTTTGATCATCAACTATTCACTCTCCTTCAAAAAAGAAACTATTCACACCCGTGAAATTTTGCACAGGATTAAAACTAGTTAGTTGTATAGTCAATCATCTTGTACCCTTTTGTTTAGGCACAAATCATGATATAGTTTGGTATCTGTTAAAATTATCATATTAGGAAAATAGTCTTGCATCTCTTTTTCTTACATGTTTCTCCTTTTACAATGTCATACCCTCGATTTCTAATGAGAGTGAATCCCTCATGCCTCAACCACCTTAATATCTACTCCGTAGAAAAAATTCAATGAACTAATACAGTATTTACAATATTTGCAGCAGTCATATCAACCATTGTGGCACTAATTAGAGTACCCTTTAGTTTGTTCTGAATTTGGATGTTGTTTATCATATTTGTGGGTTCCTCCAACAGAGCTGGAGTTGATAATTTTGAGGTTTAATGCTAAAATGTTTTTTGGTTCATTAATAACTATATAAATAGAAGATTAAGAAGAAAAAAAAGTTGACAACACCAACAATCACGGTATCAATTGTGGCATAACATTACTAAACATAGCAATATATGCGATAAAAAAACTAATAAACCGTGACAAATTTATAATATATATAACATAAATATATTGTGGCAAAATATATACACCTTACATATGATGATTTTTATCTTACGAAACCCATTTGTCAACGGAGCCCAATGCAAGCACTTGCTGCACTAGGTTAGATCCGACCTTGTTCTTGAAACTGCTCCAACGTAAGGGTAAGATTATCAGCCAAACTCTCCAAAATCTTAAAACTCTGTTACATCAGTTTTCCACTAACTTTTATTATTTCTTTATTGTTCAAAAGATTTACCTAAAACTTTATCCATTATTATTCAAAACCACTCCAAATTTTTTATTTATCTTGTTCTCTCATTCTCGTCATGAATGATGCTTATGATTTTGTCAGCAAACCTCTCCATTTTCTCCATTTCTAAAAATTGAAGCAAACCAAATTAATGCAGCAAAAATGTAACAGATTCAATAATTACTAGTACAAGAAATTTTCTGCTATTTGTTAAGAATCAAGCTACAGCGGGAAGGGTCATTGGCCTAATCATACATCAATAAAGAATAAGCTTAACAAATGTTGCAATCAGACATTCATTTTAATAAAGAACTCGCTTCAAGCATAGGGACGGAACAATTCGATAAAACCTCCATACAACAAAGTAGTCTAATCTCTCTAATGTTCTATCTTAATACGTACTATCAAAATACCTTGACCCGAAAACTACCTTCTTGGAACATCTAACCCTCTCAAATAAGGGGAAGTACCTTGATCAGTAAACTGTGATCGATCTCACAATGAATGTTACATGTACTGCAAGTAACATGTGTTGAATTTTATATGTTACTGTAAGTAAACTAAACGATGAGTCTCCAATCCCTAGATCCCCAATCCTCGATCCTTAAAGTCTTTCATCTATGAGCTGCTGCATAGATCTCTCTCACTATATCAGATAACATCTAACCTCAAACTGACCTTACAATGACAGGGATGCAGAACCATCAAATTATGTTACAACAAACTCACTCCATAGTCAATAGAACGAACAACACAAACAATATATGAACCTCAAAATAAATAGGAAACATGATTTTAACCTACAATCCGTCGCGAAACTCAAGCTTTGATTCAATTACGAAGATTCATATGCGCGCAACATACAGGCTCAAACATCAGACAGACAATTGTTTGGAAAAGAAGGAAAAAAGGTAATAAATGCTAAAGAAAAGGTAATTAAATCCAATAATTACTACAATAAATGTAGTATTCTGCAAGAACAGAAATCCTTCATTTATGAGTAACAAAGAAAAGAAATATTCATCACCATAATTCATACCAGTAATAGGACTATACATCTGATGTACTACCGCCAGTTTTATAGTTTTGAGCATTATAATAAAGTTTTTGAGTTTTATTTTAAAAATTATGAGTTTTAATATAAAATTTCTGAGCTTATTCAGTAAAACATTAAGCTCAGAAAATTATAATAAAACTCAAAAATATTACATAAAAACTTAGTTAAATTTGATTTTTGACTGAAAAAATTTAAAATGTAACTTATAAACTTTAATAAATTCAGAAAAAATACACATATACTCAACAAAAATAAAAATAAAGTTAGAGGTACAAAGCTCAATAAAATACACATATGCTCAAAAACAAGTAAAATCTGAGGTAATACATCCGATGTATGTTCCTTTTTCTCAATTCATACGGACATTTCAATCAAACAATTACTCGTACTTACAAAAACAAAATTGCAATTTCCGAAAAAATAAGCGAGAAATTTACCAAATTATTACTACAAGAAAACTCCGCAATAATATAAATATTCATCCTCCTATATACAAGAGAATAAAAATTCTCTAAAATTTTCCCTCCAAAGTGCTCAAACTTATTTATGAAAACAAATTAGATTTTCATTTATTAAACTAATTTTCATTAAAAAATAATATTTTCATCACTAAACTTAAAAATGTAATCTTGTAACAAAACTAAAACAAAATTGGTATAAAATTATAATCTATATATATTATTAAAAGAGACTTTTTTCGAGCGATATTAGAGCGTCCACATCATCTTTTTTAGTTTTAGGAAAGTATATTATAAGATC
>VHZZ01000741.1:100336-115390 GCA_009801015.1 Silene noctiflora
AAAAAAAAAAAAAGTTGCAACTATCTCTAACTTACATTTTGTTTCCCCAATGAGTTGGTCCATTTACTATTCTCGCATAGAGACGTTTTACAATAAGATCGAAATAACTATATTAGTACAATTATTCCTATGTTTATATTCAGTAAATATCCTATTTGTGTCAATTATTTGTTTAATACAGTACTCCTTTCGATCCAGACCAAAGGTAACATTAACTTTTTCACACTTGTCGAGGCGCGTTTTGCAACGTGGATATCTTTAGTTACAGATTATTAAAAATTATTAAAAATTATAAAAATTTGATATTCTTATAGCATTCATTACGATGAANTAAATAGTGCCAAAAAGTCAATGTTACCTTTGGTTTGGATCGGAGGAATTATTATTTAAAATATTCCTCACGGAGAATATAAATGGTAAACAAATAATTAAAACGGCTTATATAATCGGTGCATACGTGGTGACGCCTCTAGGCTCTAACGTAGTTTTTATGCCATTTTCTACAACATTTTACAGTGATGGCATAATGTGGTAGCGGTCGATAAAAATGGGTACGAAAATTGCATGAGCCCAAGAGAAGCCAAAGTATACCAAACTGGTAAGGATGAAATTGTGCTCAACAGAGGCCTCTATCTGCACAGCATTAGGCCATTGTCAAGCTGGAATGAAGATTGCTATCTATGCTGCCTAATTTCTAATTCCTTGATTACCGATTTAATTTACAATTTATAAGATCATTAATGGAAGTTGTATAGATCTTCCGCAATTAAAGAAGCTGCAACTCGACATAAAGGATCTTTATATAATTCTAATTCATTACTAATTCATTACGAGTCGAAAGAAAAAGATCAAAAGTTCATAGAGTACAACTACAAACGTTATCCTAACATTCCGCAAAGCAATACATATGTACATACACGATCCAGGGTAATAGAGGGTTCTGGATTGATAAACTCAGTGAGCAATCGTACTTGGAGCACGGTGAGAGTAAATAGCACAAGCGCAATGGACTGATGTGAGATTCAAGCAACCGCTTATAATGAGTGAATGTCGTCCAGGACAAGTGTGAAGTGATGGGAAGGAATCGCACACTGCTTGGACTGCAGGTGGGGTTAGAGCGGTGCACTGACTGATGTTTAGGTTCATGAGGCCGTCATCTTCATATCGAGGAGGTTTGATAGACTGCCATACACCGTGTTTATTTCTCACTCGACTTTGGGCCAAAGAGTACATTGCTCTATCTGTGATGTTCTGGCAATAGTACAGTCCGAGAGACCTGAGGTGTGGGCATCGGTTTGCCAAGGCTATCACACTTTCATCTGCATAGTCGAGAATAAACCCAGATGTCATATTCAGATCCGACACAAATGATCCGGCAAAACCCAAAATTAATCAGAGAAAACCTGAACATAAATTGATTGACCCCGAATGACAGTATTTATATGAACTCCGAGAACTGTGAGAACAAATGAATGCACAAAAGTAATGTAGTGCAGGACGGTGACGTATAGGATAAACCACTTGTAGGCTTGTAGCTAATCAACTGACCAAAAAGAAATGATCACCTAGTTTCGGAATCTAGTATAACCACACATTCTTCATCGCATCTGACTTTGATGCTAGAACAATGTCAATTTTGAAAAGTACTTTCTTGCAACAGTCATCATCCGAGGAATTTAGTATTTTGAAAAGTACATACATGAGAATTTGTTCTGATCAATTTAACTAGACAAAGGCAAGACTGTTTCTAAATATATTTGGAGAAATTCATTGTCAAAGTTGAAAAAAAGAACTCAAATGGGGACGAGAAAAAACGGGATGACTGGTCAGTGAAGGCACAGCAGTTCAATGTGAAAATAACAAAAAAACATGCCGAAGGAGAATTGATGACTGTGATGAGTAATCCAATTAAATACCTGTTATAAGGACGCAGCCACACAAGTCAAGGGCTCGAAGATTTGGACAACCATAAGCCAAACTCGTGACACCCAAATCCCCAACATTTTCACACCACCCTAAGTTAAGAGTCTGCAGCTCTCTGCAGTTATACGCGATGGCCTGCATCCATAGACAATATAAAAAGAACATCACTCTTCCAGATAAAAATAATTCAGTACGGATCAAGGAAATTTCGATGCAAATTCTAAGGTATACTTGTAGAAAATCATGAATTTTGAGTTTTGTTAGCACGAAAAATCGCACAAAATACAGAAAAATTAGCTTCCAAAATGGAAAAACCAATGCAAGTGATAAGTGATAACAGTACTTTCAATGAGCAAAACTTTACCTGCAAAGCTCGGTCAGTAGCTGCCCTCACACATCCACACAGATTTAGCGACTTCAACTTCTTGCAAAAGCTAGTAAGATACGCAACTGCGTCATCACTAAAAGCTGTGCACCCACTAATGTTCAGCTTGGTTAGATTCGGGCAACCATGTGCCAAAGCATACAAAGAACGATCAGTTAGCTTGAAACTCTTGCTTAAGTCAAGCTCCCGGAGATCACGGCAGAAACTTGCAACAGTCTCAATAGCATTATCCTCAAGTTGTGGTTTATCTTGACGAAGTATCAATGTCTGCAACCTTGTGAACTTTGGTGCAAGAGTTAGGACTACCTCGTTCATGTTATTCTTGCACCTACACATATGATACATATCATTAGCAACACAAACACAACTTTTAATCTAATCATTCTTTAACCATTATTGTAGTAAAGTAACAGTGGAAACAAACAATCCAACAAATTGGAGTATATATTTAAATTTTCATTTGAAGTTGAACCAAAGACAAACTATTTTTGGCATTGAAATATGACGATTAAATAAATGTCCAAGTCAACCGTATGTGTTTCTTAACTTCTTAATACTATGAAGTAGTTGTTGATCAATGCGAATTTTATTCATTTTGAGTCATCCAAAACCGGCCTATGAGTATTTTCAACACAGGATTACAATACGTCAATACGAGGTTTCAACAAAAGGGCAAGGTGCGACCCTTTGAGACACTTGGTTATATTGCTGTAAGAGGTTGGAAAATAAACAATCACAAATCAACAAGTTCCTAACATTATAATGATACAAGTAGAAAAGACCACCCCCTAACATATCACATGACTTGCACAAAATAGAACGATCTGCGAACAGAAAATAGACAACTGATTAAACTCAAAACTAAAGTACAGCACTTAAATAAAAACAACAATTAGATAAACATCAAACATGAGTCATAACCCCACACAAACCAGCACGAGAGCGTGAAATTGTGAATAACAAGAGAAAAAATACATACCACGAGAGACAAAGACGCGTCAACCCAAGGCATATTGCTTCCCTCCATCCACTACACACCCCGGAAACCCTGATCACTGTCTTATCATCAACAAGAGTAAGTATCCGCAAAAGTAATTCCATAGGAATATCCTTCCAATCAGCCGTCATCTCACCACCCAACTTGCCACCGTCACCGAGACTAGCACCAAGAGCAGCACCAAACACCATGAGCTTTCTAAAACAAGAATCCAAGTCCTCACTCCTTAAACCCTCTTGCATTGCCATAAACTCTTTCACTCTTTATAAACAAACCTCCAAGAATATTCCTGTTTTCCACCACCCCAGAAGATAAACATCAAACATTTTATAATTAAATACCAAAGAATTAAAAAATTACACAGCAGTAAATGACAAATAGGTAAGCCATATAAGGCCTTACATTTGTCAACAGCACATAAAATACACAGAAATGATGTAATGACTAAGCATTTGAATCATCCTTACCCAATTACAGTACATCTATATTTAATCATTTTTAACAATATCTTATTTATAGTGTCAATGTTAACAAAATGGTTTAAAACTGTACTATTTTTGCCAATTATGAGCTTATGGGCAATAATTATTTTTACATACAATAAATGTGTAGGCTTTCCTAACAACATGGTAAGGAGATTTCTACTTTCTAGAACTACCAAGCTACAATCAAAATAGAGAAATATGTCAAAAATTTCACCCATAGCAAACTGAAGGGTTTTTTTGTCGGGGAGTAACTAACATTTACCCTCGTTGCCACCAAGATACTTACTTTTTCTTGGCCCAAACGTACCAACGACAACTAGGGTAAATGTTAGGTACTCCTCAACAATAACAATATATCAATGATTTCGGCAACCATGTAAATTCCTCATAATAATCGCGAACTTACACAACCTTACCCTTAAACAAAGACAACTATGCTTCTCCCAAATAATACCCTCATATTTATTCCTGGTGGGTTTAATGTTCAAATGGCTTGATCACTTGAACATTTCTTTTGGAACTATAAACTACTGTAGAAAACAAAAACACACTTTCAATTTCAAGATTAGTTCTTTGTCTGCACAAAAATCCGTCTTAACCTTAAAACGGCCTCTTTATTTGATATAATGACTATATAGCTACCTAAATAGTTAAGACTGTCTTAAATAAGACAAACTTCTTTATTTGACTGCTAAGTTTAGACATGCAAAACCAACTAATCACATAAAAGGGGTGCAAAATTAAACACAATCCAATCAAACAAACAAATTCCCACAAACAAATTTCCCTTCTTTGGGCAAATTAAACAAGAAACATACCCAAATAATCTCAATCAAAAAATGATAACAATAATAACAATAATGATGATCAAACATAGAAATTAAAAGAAAACCAATGAATTATATAGAGAAATTAGTGAAATAAGATCAAGTCAAAGGGTGATGATAAAAATAAAAATAAAGAAATGATACCTTGAAACGAAAGTTGAGTAAGTGAGTTGAAATTGAATTGGTATTTGGGCAAATTAGCGTGTAATCGATAAGCACAAGACACAAATTGTAATTTGTGCCTACTTTGGTGTGTAGGAAAGACTGGGTATTTAAAGAAGCAAGAACTGAGTACTCGATTCATCTGATGGTTGGTATGGTGACACGTGGATGACTGTGATGGGAGAAGAGTAGGTCCTACTTAAACCCATGTTTATCTTAGTTTTAAAATGAGTCTTCCAAGAATAATAATATCCTCCATCCGTCCCGACCAATCGTTGTTTTTTAGTTTTGGCACAAAAATTAAGGAGGAAAAATGAGGGGTAATTATAAGATGACAAGTTGATCAAATTGAGTAAGAAGATCAAAATACTCATCAAATGCAATCCTAAAATAGAAAGGACAATATTTGATTTAGACACCCTAATGTTTGAATATGACTGTGTAGTTTGATGAACATGTATTATGTAGTGTGTTAATCATCACATATTTACTTTTAAGTTTAGTAAATATGATACTGTAGTCTGATTAATAAGCATGATCGAGTTTTAACAAAACCGATCTTGAGTTACTTGCGAGGTGTTGTCCGATTAACACCTTAATTCAAATAAATAGAATTTAGAAATTGATGAAACTAATTAAACTCTATGACCCCATTGGCCATTTGGCCATTGCTATCCACGTACGGGAAAGTTTAAAAATATGAGAAGAAAGATGAATGATGTGACCGAAGATTCCAAGTCTAAATTGTCTAGAAACGAAATCGAGTCTCCGGAAATAAATCGACATGTCTACACGAGTGATTACAGGAATGCTCACTAACGTTTGAATTGTTTAGTTTAAAAAGCAAGGAATCCAAGAATATAATAATAAATAAAGTTTGTATAAATAGGTACAAAGGGTTTTGGGGGTGCGACGGACACTATCCGTCACAAGTTGAAGACGGATAGTATCCCTCTCACAATAAGGTAAGTGGAAGAGAAATTAAGCACCACATGAATAATGTCACTTACATATTGCAAGAGGGACACTACCGTCTTCAGCATGAGACGGATAGCGTCCGTCTTCAATGAAAGTTTGTGTAGATAGATATTGCATCGTATTCGTCCTAGTTAGAGTGGGTGTAACAAAACTTTTATAGGTGATGGAGCGGATGTGAGTACAAAAATTTTGTACGTTATGAGGGTGGGGAGGTGATGAATTTTACGTTATATTCGTTTACCCATCAATTATTAAAAAGAAAAAAAAAATATTACTGGGACTAATTAAAAACTTTTTATCAACTTTTTTTTTGTTGAAAATTCTAAATTAAAAAACTATTACTAGGACTAAGTAGTGAATTAGTGGATAAATGAGGTGGGTACGAGTTTAGATTTTCATCTCATGATGTGGGTATGAGTTTAAAAACTTTTGTCTAACATGGATAGTAGGCCAGGTTTGACCCGTTTGAATATGAGTATTGCTTGGTGGGTAAGGGTACGACCGTACAAGGAACCCCACATTCACTAGACCACCACCACTCAACGTCAAGTCGTTAATGACATCCCTAATTAAAATCGGCCTCAAAAGACTGGTAACTCGAAAATTACTCAACTAACCCAATGACTTACACCTGCTATTAAGGGATTAGCATAACATTGATCCAAATAAGAGAGTTTATGAAGTACGAATGACATTAACATGAATTTATCTGCTCCCTCTATTCCAGTGAGATATTTACACTTACTTTATTTTCCTCTTACAAAATAAATTAAGTATAAACATCTCACCGGGATATAGGGAGTATCAAACTATGAAAATGTGAAGTATATGGTATGTTGATAATCTAACTTGATATTGACCTAAGTCAAATGCGACCCGACTAGTCACATGATAATGGCTAGAGCTAGCAATAACCATACATAAATTGTAACTTGACCTTGTTATTGACATGTCATAAGACTCATAACTAAACCAAATATAACCTATCTGTCTGCTTTGAAACGACTTATAACCAATTCGAATAACTTATCAGTTATCACCACCTCTAGTCTCATTGATGTTTCAAGTCGTAGTTCATCATATATAAGAGACGAGAATATTATTAGTAGGAAACTTTCTGAAATATTTACCCTCTGTCTCAGTTATTTGTTTACCTTTGACTTTTGTACAACGACCAATTAAGGAAAGAGAAGATGACTAATTAATTGATGACAAGTAGACAAATTGGGTATGAGTGATCAAATTGTTCATAAAAAATATTATTAAAATAGAAAGGTAAATAATTAACTGAGATATCAAAAAATGAAATAGACAAAAAAATGACTCTAATAAGAGAAATATATGAAAACAAATGCCCTGAGATGACCAATAATTTAATTGAGAGTTGACTTTGTAATTGCGTGATATAAAGACCAAGCAATATAATAACCTAAAAGCACCCATTTAAAATATTGGGTACGTAATTATTGGTAAAATATTGATTTAATAGAAGTGTTCTAAATTTCCCGCATCTTTTTAATTACGACACGTTATTACTTTATTTAATCATATAACTTGTTTGCTTAATTTGTATAATAGGTCTTCCGTCACAAGCTTATGACGGGCTAAGTATCAAAAATAGAATACATAGGAAATCACAAATGACTTGTCTTTATCCTCTCATATGAGTTTTATTTGACTCGTCATAAGCTCGTGACGGATATCGGACTTCACAAATGAGAATTTGTGTAATTTGTATGATACTTACCGGGTATTAATTAATTTTATGACTTATTTAATTCCTTACGGATTTTGTGTTCAATATATAATTTGTATGATACTTACGGGGGGTACAGTATTAATTAATTTTATGACTTATTTAATTCCTTACGGATTTTGTGTTCAATATATAATGCATGTTATAAGGGTAAGATTATTGGGGGTCTTACGACAAGACTTTAGTAAGTCTTGAGACAAGACTTTCTAAAAACCACCAATAATCTACCCGAGTCTTGAGAAAGTCTTAAGTCGAGTCTTGGAAATCCAAGACTCACCTTAAGACTTTGGGTGAGTCTTGACCCCACCATGATTGAAAATTATCAAATTAATAGATCACATGTGTCATTTCTTTTGTAAAAATAAAAAAAATAAGTAAAGTGGAAAAGTAGAAAAGTAAAGTCTGAGGTGGGTCTGACGAATAATGTATAAAGTCTGAGGTAAGTCCGAACGATAAAGAAATAATAAAAGTTAGTGGAAAGCTGATGTGGCAGAGTCTTAAGATTTTTGGAGAGTCTGCCGGATAATCTTACCCTAACCCGCGTGAGAGGAAGATAGAAGTAATATTATAAAAGTATTCCATTTATATAAGTACGCGTTATTTATTTTGGATTACGTGCTCGATAATACGACCTTTTCTACTAAAAATATTCTTTTGTGAGATTTTTATTGATAGATATTGTAACCCCAAGTAATTACTCTATGGTTATAAACTAGGAAGTATAGACCTTCAATTCTTCAGATTTAACATAATTTCACGAACCACGATTCGTAAAAGTTGTTTGTCCCATTCCGAATAGGTGCATGTCCCAAGACTAAACCACAATTTCTCTTGAATGTCTAAGTTGAAAAAGATTTCATTTTAAATTTCTCTTAATCAGTGATCACGGTGTCAGAATTTATAATTAGGGAAAATCGATAAATTACAGCAAAGCCAAAGATCTAGTTAGGTTTTTGACAAGCATCCTTACTAACCCTCACTCATTTCAACACACCTTCTAAATTAATAAATTCTATTTCGCCATTAATTTAAAAACTAACGCAAATTCTTATTTCAGACGGGTTGTTTCCCGTTTAAAATAAGACGGACAAAATATTGTCATTTTTTAATAAAATGTAACCATTTAGTGACAAAATGTTATAATTAGAGTTGTTAATTTTTACCCTGAAAATGATGTGAAAAATAATGGTAACATGTTATCAGAAAATAGCAACATATTATTGTAAAATGGCAACATATTTTTCGTCTTATTTCAGATGGGAAACAGCCCGTCTGAAGCAAGACGCGCTGAAAAACTAATGCTCCACTCTCTTTTTATAATGTGTACCTTAAAGTCTGTAATTTACATCTTTATCATTAAAAAGTCTTTCTTTTTCTTGGTTCATCTTAACCCCTTTCTCGAAAAATAATTACAATATTCTTTAATAAAGGAACACATTAATTATGTGGATTTAGTGGTTATTAAGACTATTTTTTAGATTGAACAATTTTTATTTAACGTTAATATCACTTTACCTTTTGTCCAACAAAACAATTTTTTTTTCCATATAACTCGATATTTTCATTATTAAAAAAATTTACGCACTCCCGTCCATTAAATTCTAGAACCACCTCTGGTTATGTCATATTTGCTGTGTCGTTTCTTCACATAAAGAACCATATATCAAATCATAAATAATTATAAAGATAAAGAGGGTAGTAGTCATCTTTAACCTTCTTGCTGAATCCACCGTCGATTCCCGTCTGAGTGCATGCAACAAAACATCTAATCATATTGTAATTCCGTTGCGTCTATGCGTTATATAAATCCAACTACTAGGTAGATAGGCCACAAACTGAACAAATAAAGGGGCCATTTTGAATTAATTTACCTCAAATTATTAGTTGGGTGAAATTATTTTCGAGTAGCTGAACTGAATTGAAATGAATTGAAATTAAATCCAAAAGAATAAACATTTCCATAATATATTCTTTGATCTCATCATATAAGTGGGTAAAATACTTGTACAGTTTTTACTATAAAACGAATTTTTCCATCTGAAACAAGAATTTTTTTTTTTTTTTTGTCCATAATTACATATTTATGCATCACTCACGGAGTTCAAACTAGGTTATTCTAGCGCAATAGTTACATGTTGATAAATTGTAGTGATATTGTACTACTCGATTCGATTCAGACAATTTAAATAAAAAAAAAAATACGACTTAAATTATGAATAGTCATATGTCATAAGTCATAACGTTACACTTTATTATACTCGGTCACTTAAAACACAAATAGATCCTGGAAAAATTAACTTATTACTTTGTAACGTAATATTTTCGGATGATGCACGCGGTACCCCTGAAGTTTGTCAATTTGCCCAAAATACCCAATTTTTTGTTCCGGAAAACTTTAAAAGGTCATAACTCGTGTTTATGAGTTCAGAAAGTGATTATTTTTTTTTTCAAATCGATTATCTTTCTGAGAATTACGATTTGAAAAAAAAAATTGTTGTAATTGGAACCCGTGGCTAGGAGTTTTTGTATGTTAAAGTTTTTTTGTCCGGAGAAACTTTGAGTGACCATATCTCTTGGTCACGAGCTCGGAACTCGACAAATTTTTTTTCAACTCGTAGTACTGTGAAAGATGATCAATTTGATAAAAAAATATCATAACATTATGAACTCGTAAACACGAGTTATGGGCTCTTAAAGTTTTTCGGAATAAAAAATTGGATATTTCGGGAAAAATGTCAAACTTGAAGGATACGATGTGCATTTTCACTAATATTTTCTGGTCATAAATGAGAGAGTGTATTTTGTGTTTGGAATTATCACCTAAATTATTAGACAAGTTGTGTGCTTGTAGAGAGTGGATGGATGTCGATGGAATTATGGACATGATTAGTTCGTTGGCTGTGTTAGTCCGGCGCTACCTATTATTCTTCTAAACTGATTGACTTGATTGAATTTGTATTATACTCCTATTGAGAATATGATAATTTGTGGTTTAGATGCTCCCTTTTGTCAATTGTATTTTATTTAGATTAATATCCTTAATTTGTTTTCATTAAAATACAAGATAAGGCCATAGGCCATAGTCTATAGGGACCCGTTATCATATATTTTCTACATTCAACTCCGGTCTATACACTTTACTTTTTCACGTTTGCTAAGGCGCGTTTTAAGCCCTAAATATTTTTAGCTATGTATTTGCAAAAATCACAATAATAATAGTATTAATATTAAAGATGATGACGTTGTTGCTAACGTGTCGTCGGAGGAGTACCAAGCTTTTCTCAAAAATCGCCTTAATTTAGCTTGTGCTGTTGTCGCTTTCACCAGGGTATTTTCGTCTTTTCACTTGTTACTTGATTTTGATTTGATTGGATTGGCATTTTCGGTATCAGATAGGATATGATCGGTTCGGTCAAAGCTCGGCTCGAAATTAGTCAAATTGATTTGGAGTTGACTCTCTGAGGTTGACCAAAGTTGACAACTTTTTAGGTTGAGCTTTATGCTTGTGGTTGATTACTTGATTTACACAAATTCTCATTTGTGACGTGTGTGAACACGTCACAAGGTTTGTGACGTGAGATAAACTTGCAAGTGGGAGAGGCAAGTGGGGAGAGGTTTGTGAGACGTCACAAGTAAGACGGGCTGCTGGATTTAATTGTTATAGTTTATGAGGATTACTTTTTCCGTTTCAATCATTTATTTACTTTTTCGTCTCAATCATTTATTTACTTTTTTGTTATTTTGCGTGACTGATATTTTAATAAGGCAGACAAAGGATTGAGACGGAGTGAGTATTGAACTAGAAAATTGTGTTAGGTAGTTTATTTTTTAAGCTTATTTACGATTGACGGTGATGGAAGAAGTATTTTTTTATTTATTTCTGCCGTCAGGAAAATAAAGTAATGATAGGATAAGCTCCGGGAATGGGTAACTAAGTAATGCCGCAGTTTCGGGTTAAATTTGGAAGCTTTATTTCAAGTGATTATTATACAAAATCTGTTTGAGGTGATTTTGGGCTGTTTATTTCCTTTAAATTCGATTGAAGTTGGTAGCTTTTCTATTTTGAACTAAGCATTTGGACATGACTTGATTCAATGACTAGTACGCAGTACGTTTTATAGAGGTTAAATGGATTGTATAAGAGTTACAATACCGTACAGCTGTACTTGAATAATGGTTCGATTCGTTTGCCAAATCTATTGTTATTAGCCAGATGTTCGGATCCTAGACTCATATTGGTTGCGTTTCTCCAGGTAAAAATGGCTGAGGAGACAGTGAAGAGAGTCACTGGTATGACCCCTTTGAGCACTTACAAATGGACTTACTGGAGAGGGTGGTACCGAGACTCGTGGTGGCTACCTGGTGGGATCATCTTACTTTCCACACTTACAAATGGACTTACTGGAGATCATACTGCATGGTAAGCCTTTCGACAGTGGTGCGACTCACCGCTTGCAGCTTGTACAATTGTTCCAGGACACTTGCTGCAAGCTCCCTTTCTCCCTGATGAAGTATGCCTATGACAAGGATCGTGTAAGTCATCTCACTCGGCTTATACCCTTTGTGAACCATCATTTGGAACACATCCAAAAACATATCAGTTTTTTGGCACTTGCACAGTCCGAGAATTAGAGAATTGCAATTGTCGATGTCTGGCCAACACTCGTTTTCTTCCATGATCCCGAAAATTTCAAGGGCTGCATCAGTCATACGTTCATTGCACAATCCTGTGAGAAGAGCGGAGTATGTTAAGGAATCAGGGATGAATCCGTGAGATATCATCTCATTCAGCAACAGGAATGCTGGGTACGTATTGTTTCTCTTGCACAGGCTCATAATCACGCTTCTGTAGAATTCGTTAGTTGATAAGTTTGTTAAGCTGCACAAGCTTTGTATCATGGAGAATGCTTGTTCAAGTTTTCCGGCTTCACAAAGAACATCAAAAGAATTATACGTACCCTCGTCGGGATAACACTGGTGAAGAATCATCTGATTCAAACACTTGAAAACTTGATCAATTTTTCCCTCTTTGCAGAGTTGAGCTATGATCAGATTATAGATAACTGCAGTGGGCTTAAATCCCGCCTTCACCACCTCGTAAAGTACTCCAAATGCATGATCTACTAGGCCATGACGAGTAAGCGCGGTGATGAGAATACTGTATGTGACAAGGGATGGAGAGCAATCTCGGTCGTCCATTTCAGCTAGAAGACCATAAGTTTCTTTTCACCGTCCATCAAAGCACAACGTCCTCAGAAGAATGTTATAAGTGACGACATTGGGTTGAAACCCCCCTTATTGGGTAAATTCCTGAAAAATCGGATGGCCTCTTCAATACGGCCTTGGTTACAAAAGCCAGTCATCAGAACATTATAACACACCAGATCCGGCTTCCCGCCTTTGGAATGAACATTATCATCTCAAGGAAAAAAAAAAAAAAAAAAAATTAAGAAGGCCTGTGAAGTGTATTGTCATCTGTTGACTGAAAAAATCACGGTCAAACTACCAAATTGGTAAAAAAAAAAAGTACAGGTTATTGGACACATTGGTAAAAAAAAAATAACATGTTGGACAAATTGGTAAAAAAAAAGCATATTGGACAAATAGGTAAAAAAAAAAGTTGATTAAGTGATATTTAGGCCAAAATAAATAAATAAATATCTATTTATATTAATAAAGGAAGCTTTTTTTCGAGGCTCGTGAAAGACTCCAACTTCCGCGAAGTACCTAATACATTAAAATAAATAATTAAGGGTAGAAAATTCAATAAAAAAAAATACAAAGCGTCTCCCTTGTGACGGGTCGATATTTGTGACGGGTAATGCCACTCACAAAACGAATAAAGCAAAAGGTGGGGGCACCCCTCCACTTGCTTTCCTCTCTCCTCTCATGGGTCTTTTGTCTCACAATTTGGTACCCGTCTTCTCAAAGTGACGGATACCTTCCGTCACAAATGAGAATTGCCAAAAAAAATATTAGATAGACTCTCACCGCATAAGAAATTGAGTTGTACTACAATCCTATGAATAAAAAAACATTAGATAGACTAATTAATCATCACAATCCAATGAGTCGACACCATGTAAACTAATTAATCGAGCTGCAAAAATTAAAAACAAAAAAATCAATCATCAGGGTCAATACCATGAGCAAAGGACTATATCACTATATGTGATGTGTACAGTTACGAGTTGACAAGAACGAAATATGACTACAAAACATATGGAATTTGTGGAGTATGTCAATTTGATTATGGGTGCAATTTGTCATCTAACAATACAAGATCTTCTGCCAATAAAATATTACAACCTCCGCTTCATATATTTAGGGTCTGTTTGGCCTAACTTATAAAAATGAATTTCTATTTTTCAAAAATATTTTTGCATAAGTTGTTTATTGAAAAAACGGTTGGTGTTTGGCCAAAATTTTTACAAAATTGTTTTTATTAGTTTGTTGGTGTTTGGCCTAACAAATTTAAAGTTGTTTTTTCTTTTTAAAATTTTCATGTAATGCTAAAATATGTCATTTTAAACATAAAACAACATTAATCATACAATTATACTATGTAACTAATTAAACGATTTTCGTTGAAAAAAATATGTGGAGCAAATAAAAATTCTTGTGTCCTACGAGACGACTGTCCTCCTTATACTTAAAGGCCTTAAAGGCAATCCAAATAAAATATTATAAATGGCTTGGGGGTAAGGAGGACGGTCCTTCCGAAAAACACAAGAATTTTTGATGGAGCAAATCATAATGCTAATGTGTACGGATTAGGAATGAATGACAAATTAAATTTTGCTTATGAAAGATAATTCTACGTTATTGTTTGATGTAAAAAAAATGGTGTCGAAGATATGAGATTTTAGCGAAAATAGAAGATTTTGAGATATAGAAGCAGAAACTCCTATTTTCTACTTCTGTTTCTAGGGGTTTATTTTGGCTTTTGGGTTTAAAAAAAGCTGTTTTTACTTTTCCAGAAACTAGTGTTTGACCCAGTTTTTGTTTTTCTGATGTAAAAACAGTTTTAAAAGCAAGACCAAACAGGCCCTTACTTATGTCGTCCAAATTAATTACTSGGGATCAGAGTTAGATTTAAATTAGTGGCAAAATTTTAGTTGCTACTCCCCGTTCTTTTGGATTTAAATAAAGTCAATCCATTTAAGTTCAGTTTAACTCTTATCACTACAAGAAATACTATTACGGGCGACTGAAAAAGGCGACTACTTCTGTAGTCGCCAATTTAGCGACGGAAGAAAAAATCGGGGGACGGACAGCCGTCGCCAATTTGGCGACGGATTCTTATCCAAAAAAAATCCGCTGGAATCCTTTTTGGCGACGGACATATCCATTTTAGCGACTGAAATTCGTCGCCAATTTGGCGACTGAAATCAGTCGCCAAATTGGAGACGGATTTCAGTCGCTAAAATGCCTGTTATGTTCCCGACTCCTTCTTCCCCTCGTCATTTGCAGCCATTGTTTCCTAAATAAAAAAAAATAAAAAACGCAAACACCGTCACTCTCTCCCACCGTCACCGGAC
>VHZZ01000741.1:144990-178628 GCA_009801015.1 Silene noctiflora
TCACTATCAAGATACGCCCTTCCTTGTTGTAGCTTTTAATATTTTTAAGATTATTTCACTAATATGGTAGGAATGAATATATATTTTTATGTAGGGTTATTTAACAAGAATACTCCAAATTATAGATGGTTTTCTTAAAATACTCCAAACTTCAATTTAAATCACAATAAAACGTACAATTGCCTCATCTTCTTATATTAAACTCGGGTGACCGTCTACCTCTTTGGCAGGCCACTCCCTCTAATTCTCCTATATCCATGACCTACCGAACACTAATCCATCCCCAACAATTCAACATCACAACTGCCACCTCCTTGTTTAGTTACTGACCCGTACGGGGAGACCGTCGAGCACCATAACGGCATCCCCTCAAACCCCCCCAAACCTAAAATTAATATTTACTCTAAAATCCCTAAATTTGATCAGGGGATCTAGGGTTTACCTTGACTATTAAAGGAGGGAAGGACGACAATGGGAAGGCGAAGAGGGGAGATGTGTGTCTCGTAAGATGGACGAAGTCGAAGCCGCGATAATCGACGGCGAGAAGGAAGGGCGGGATGTCAACTCAGGTGCGCTCGATGTTGGTGTTGATTCTGAATGATTATGTTTTGCATTGATGACGAACGAATTGTGGTGGTCATGGTGTGAATGGTGGTGGAGAAACTCGGTGTGAATAGGGCGGTCAGTAGTTAAGTGTAGTGTGGGTGGTGCTTTAAGCAAGGTGACTGATGGCGGTGGTATGTAGGTGGTTTGGTGGTGGTGTTGGTGTAGATGTCTATTGTTATGGAATATGGTGTGAATAAGGACGAAGGTAGTAGTAATGGTGTTTGAGAGGGTGATGAGTAGGGATGGCAATGGATCCTGGATCCTGTCCAGATCCTAAAGGCCGGATCTGGATCTTAATATTTTGGATCCAGTGGATAGGGATATGGATCGGATGCATATGCATAAAAACGGATCCGGATATGGATCCACATGGTCGAGATCCAGATCCTACCCTAGATCCATATTTATTTTATTTTAAAATAAATTTTAAAAAATGAGTTAAAGAAACAATAAAATTATATTCTTTTCTTAAAGTTTTTCATATGCTAAACTATGATTTCTTTCTCAGTAACATTTTTCAATTGCAAACATTTATTTGTTATTGCTATTGTATTTTATGAAACTTTATTTCGATATTTTGAAACTTTATTTTTAACATTTGTAGTCTAATATAAAAAAAATAGTAGGGTAAGTTGTAGTATAATCCAAAAAATAGTATTTTAATATTTCAAAAAATGATTTTTTTACCATAAAATGGATACGAGATAGATCTAGATCCAGCCATATCCTGAGGATCTGGATATGGATCTGAGAAATTCAGACCTTGTGGATATGGACCGGATCTGGATCCACTATAGGATACAAGGATCTGAATCTGGATCCTATAGGACCCTATCCAGATCTTATCCATTGCCATCCCTAGTGATGACTATGGGACCCACTATTATTTACATGAACTTTAACCGGGTTTAGAGGTTAAAAATGATTTAAGTATAGTACGAGAAGAGGGAGCCATTAGTATGGTTTATTGTGAGTTAAACTGAAATTCGGAGCATTTTGAGAAGATGGCCAATAGGTTCGAGTATTCTTGTTAAATAATCCTATTTTTAATGTCCTCGTACAGACGAATCAAACAAGACCCAATATGAATATATTTTCCCGTATATATTGAGAGAAAATTGAAATTAAATACTTATTTGTGAATAGTGTAAAAAAATGAAATAGATATAGTGGAGCTGAAGGGAGGAAGTACTAAAAAAATATTAGTCGGTCTCTCTAATATGGATCAAAGATTGTGACCATTTATAAAATAATAAAAAAAAAATTACAAAAATTTATAAGATAATTGTTAATATATCATAAAATAGTCCTGTTTCTCGGTTGTAAGCTTATGAGTTGTGATAGTGACTTATCACACCTCACAAATGAGAATTTTATGTAAAAATATTGGCTACGATTTCATGCGAATTAAAGAAAAATTGTCCTAATTATTATATGTGTCGCATGTCTCACTTGCTTACGTGCCATATTAGAATTTTATTATTTTTAATCTTAACGATTCACATTCATGAATATATATTTTGAAAAATAATCAGATATTAAAAGTTTGTCATTATCATTCGTGATCCGTTACAATAAGCTAATGGAAGAGACCAACATAGATAATTGGTATATTATTAAACTATCCATCCTATCGATTATTTCACAAATAAAATTCTAGAAAATTTATTAATGTCAGACCGTCATTCTCAAATAATAACATCAATAAAAGACTTCGTATTTTATAGTTTTATATTAATATATTTTAATTAAAATATTGTAGTTTAGTATTTAGTGAAAATTATATAATTTGATGAAAAGATTAATTTTAATGAAAATAATTACATAATGAAATACATTATAATTATTAATTTCTTTATTTAGTGAATATAATTAAATTATCAATAGTTGACTTATTTAAAAAGATGCTTTTTGGAGGGAAAATTTGTGAGTTCGCTTATTCTTTTAGTATATAGGGGATTCTAAAATCGCATCAATTGAGTTTTTGTTCGGTTATTCAAAATATTGCAAAATGGGAGAATTCAAAACTCCTAGGAATTTTTAACTTGTACACGATGGGAATTAAATTAATGGGAAAAATAAACTCCTCCAAGATAACCGAACACGTTTTTGCTATTTCATGTGAATTACATATGGGAATTGTAATCCGGTGTGTTGCAAACTACCGCGGGAATTTAATTCCTATATGAATCAAACGAGCATTTAGGGCCGGGATAATTCCACTAATAAAATAGTTGTACCTCAGGATTAATTCAACGAAAAGCAACGACGACTTTATCATATATCTCGAATAAAAAAAGATAAATAAATAATTGAGATGGAACACGCAACCATTTCGATGGTGTTGGTAATTCGAGTACGCTATTTAAGTGGATTACTCTATACAAGTAATGCGTTTTTCCGAAGTTTATTTGAATGGTGCAAGCAAAGGTTGGACTTTTGCAATATGGTTTTATTTAGTTTGCCAAAAATAGTTTGGATGACTTATTCTTGGTATTAATTTCCGATACGATTTCAGGATTCTGTAGTAAATTTGATTTCCGAGCATCTTATCGTTTGAATGTGTTTCGGTTAGGTACTGAACCAAATTTCTATTTTCCAAACAAGTGAAATTTGACAACTAAACAATAAGATCATTAAGGAAATATCGAATATGATTGCACCGAAACTTTTTGTAATTTTGATTTTTTCTCCGGAGAAGTTGTTGGGCAATTACTCGACTTAGATCAGTCACTGTATAGCACAACGATATAATCCTACTCGTCTTTAGACTAGTCACTGTGTGGCACAACGATAAATGACGACCATCACCTATCCATTCATGGTACAAATACAAAGCCCATTTCACATAAATACATTTTGCTGCTGCTTTTATTAGTCTATACACCAAAATGTCACACAAATGTTACAGTAACGGTTAAGCCTAAGGTAAGAACTTCTCCAGTAGACCACCAAAGAAGAAGCTGGTTTTACCCCATCCATTCCCTTCATGGGCCGCCGACTTCTTGCTTGACGGAGCTTTCTTCACGTTGAGCATCATTGTACGTCCTATCTCTTTCCGGAGTGCTTCAATGGTTTCTACATTTACTGGGTTCCCTGAGGCATCTGTCACGTAAAATACGTTCCTTGCCTTCTCTCCGACTGTGGATACACCAGCTCGTATGACTGATAGTCCGTTCTCTCGGAGAATCCTAGTCACTTCCGACAACAATCCTACCCGATCCTTTGCACATAGCTCTAAGCTTAAGCCCTACATTACATCACATAGATGACATTTAGTCTAATGTATCAAGGAAATTTTCTTACATTATACAACTGATCAAAATCTCTAAGACTACGACGTGTTATCTTGAATTCTAAAAGGTGGTATATAACTTAGTCCTCATCAGTAGTATCCAATACGGTTGTGCTCCAAGTGTCCTGATTACGCATAGGTGGCACATTACTCGGGCACACGTGGTTTGATGAAGGGTTGGAGTAACATATGGCACAACAACCCCTAAAGTATGTGAGTCTGTATAGATTGTAGCCAAAAAGTGCAGAAAGTACTCAGCAAATCCAAAAATCAAAAGAGCATGCAGATGTGAATAATTCAGGTTACAGAACAGAATTCAGCAACGACAGGGTCGACAGTGACTTTTCAGCTTCTTTCATATTCTTCTACATAAACAAGCCCCACAAATCCAAAACGTGATTATATCGCTATCTGTGCTTATGGTTAAGTTTCGGGGTTGGAAAGAAGGAATGCAAAACAACTGAGATGAAAGAGGGATACGGGTATCTATCTATATTACTTACCTCACTTACTCTCCGGTGAACAGCAGCTTCAAGACATTTGATTACCCTGTCCTTCTCACCTTCCGTGCCAACCGTACATCCATCCTTATGTCGAATAAAGTATTCCTGAACACATTTACATCAGATATGCAACATTGGGGCTACAACAATTCTAGAGATACCGCGAATGTTATGGGGCAAATTGAGAATAAATCAAATTGGCAAGTAGACTATAACAAATGCATAGATGAAGGCACGTGGACATTTTTTTTCGATTAATGCACTTTGCAAAAACTGCGTAACAGTTTCTCCGGTCTAAAAAAAATTCAAGGAGGAAAGGAGTAATTTCCAACCATCATTAAAATTAAGAAACAGAATGGCCTTAGTTGGACAAAATTGCATCTTGTATATCCTGGACAATACAACAGAAGTATCTGTTAATATTCCGATGAATCGGACAAAATGTAGCTATTTTGGACTTATATTAACAGCTAAGTAGTGACTTCACCACTTTTGAAGGCTTACTACTGTATAATGAATGTCTTCAGTACTATCTGATCAAACAGGAGAATTCAAGCACGATGATAGGAACACAAGAAAATCAACAAAAACATTTTGTTTGAGGCCGACTGAATCCAAACGGCTTGAATTTATACCTGGGATGCATTAGGTCCATCAGAAGAGATGGTTGCATGGAAAACAACATATTGCATGTCAGTGAGAGTGCAGACAATGTCAAACATAAGCTTAGGCCGATCCTTGCATTTCACAGTCACTACCGAGTACCCCTTCTCCTCACAACGATCGACAAAAATCATAGGTTTAGAAATGGTAGGATATTTCTTCTCATTAGTGCCTCCCTCTCCTTCATAATCCTTATCAGCAAATAACATTTGATGAAGACGTCGATCCATATGAGTACTTCCCATGGAGAAACTCGTGCGAGACACTTGCTCTTCATCATCTGTACTCCCCAGAATGTTGTTCAGCTGCTCTTCCATGAAGGATAATCTGCTTGGGTCATTTACAGCACGATAGGTGGTATCGTCATTGACATAAAGGACACAAGCTATTCGACTATTGTGGGTCCACACTTCAGCTGCTGTTATGTTAAAATGGAGATCAGCAAGGACAGCAAAGATCTCTGATAATAGACCAGGGCGATCGCGGCCTATCAATTCAACTGCAGTGTGGTCACCAACTGAGTGGAGGCCTACTCTTTTTCCTGGACAACTCTTTATCCAATCTGCTGCTTGACCCTTGGGTCCCAATGCCTATTGCACGATGACGGATAGAAAGTTTAATTACATCATTAAAACTGCTTCTTAGGGAAGTTACTTTCTCTAAGATGGCAGAATTTGCATCTTAAACTAGAACTCTAATATGTCAGCTTAACGAGGACACTGGTTAAGAATACTATTGTATTCATACCAACAAAGTGCACTTTTGTTTTTGGAAGCACATGTGTTCCATAGTTAAGGTGCTTGCTGAGAGCCTGACCGGCTGTCATTAGTACGAACTTCCGGTCCTTGAGGGGAAGGGGTGTTGCAAGAACTATGCAACTGTCTAAATCTTAGAAGGACAAATGAAATGAAGTGAGAACAGAGATGACTGATCAATTTGGATACCTTTTCTATACAATCAATGGTCTCTGCATCGGTTATTTTCTTTCCATAATGATCAGTAACATGGAAAACTGTTTCATACAAGAAAACATAACAATGATTTAGTGGTGTAGCAAAATACAACATTCAGTAATCTAGCATTTTATATCTCAAACTTTACAGTAATGTTACCATCCATAAACCATCCGCCATCAGAGGAAATGTAAGCCTTAGTGATGATGAGGTCAAGGTCAGTTAAGATTTGAACTACTTCCAGCAGTATACCAGGCTTGTTCATACTGTCCACCTGTTCAAATGCAATAACTAGGTCATATCGAACTCTGAACTCGTAATAAAGAACTACAGAACACATTTTTTGAAATGAAACAATCAGTTAAGAATTGACTAACAGTTAGTTAGGAATCGACTAACAAACTTTTGACAGGCATTTATACAGCAGTGTGGCTATGCAGTTGGTAAATTACCTTAACTAGAGTGCAGTCGCTGCAGCTGGAGTTATCCACGCAGACCCTAAAAACCATTGAGACCGTCAGCATATGATGTGCCTTATAGAGAGTACAAAATCAGGTCTATCATAAAAAGAGAAAAACCTGGGAGGGTTTATTTTGACGCTCAAGTTCTCATACTCGGGATCAAAGTACGGCCATGACATTATATTACCTTCAACCTCAAACACTACTCAGGATCTTCCAGATGACAATTAACTGGATAAACAAATCAATAATCATAAGCAGTCATAATTATCACATTTCAAAAAAGATAAATGACTTGTTCAACTGTCTGCGCAGCTGCCCTTCGCATCTTGCATGGTGAAATTCTACCTCCATCCCCAAGTTATTGATCCCATCTGACTTTGTTGCCCAACCAATGTCGATTGACCATTAATTTCTCCAAATACAAGTAGAAGTATAGTATTAAAATTTGTGATGTCTGATTTATCAAAACAATTTTTTATATGGTCATTTTCAAAATGTTGTAATTGTCTATTTGTATCTTATGATAACTATTGGTCAAAGTAGACATTGTTCAACAATCAACGTCGCTATGTAATTCTATTGTAGGATGAGAATGTGTATATCCAACCCTTAGCCCGCCAAAGGTGGACGTCTGAGGTTGTAGGATGATGATGATGATGCTGACTAAATTTTAACGAACTTTGCTGGTAAACCAGAAGTGATTATCAGTGGACTTACCGAGTATTTATAATAACTGCCCAAAGTAAGGGTGGAGTCCCGGCCTACACCCTTGAACTCACCCCAGTTCAGCACTAGCTTACATGATACGGAATTATGACGTAATCAGATACTTGCCCTACAAAACAACATCATCTACCAGACCTCAGTATAAAAGACAGCCTTATAAGCAATATGTAAAAGCCTAAAGACATTTTGTTAACATTTGACATACTGACTCTTGATACATCGACGACAACGACAAAGTATTGATACCCCCCTCCTGAATCCTATATACTTTTAAAAATTCTCCGAATATATTTTGGATGTTGTATGGTATCCAAATGAAGGGAGGGAGTATGAGTCGTCTAACATGAACCGTCATTTGTAAATATCATTCTAACACGGTACTCCTTAATTATTGATTTAAATTGGTCGGTTTTCGACCATACAACATTATCCCTCCTGATAAAACCCAAAAGCAAACGCAAACCGTCAACACCCATTCTTTTTAAGAAGCATCTTTTGATATCAGAATCTAGACTAAGCTTTCTCATACAACTTTTACTATTCCTATTGTCTGTCTATAAGGATTCATAAGCAAAACAAAGGCCAATAAACTTATCAAGCAGCTTATCTTTAAGGGTAAAAAAGGTGATAGAATAGAGAGAACTTTTTTTTGTTCGATTTCATTTTTGTTAAAAATAACAAGAAGGTCTCCCATAAGAGCGGTCATTTTCGTCTGAAGGCTTGAGACAGGCCATATGTGAACCACTTTTTTACAAAAAGTTGCCTGAACAACAAAAACATTTTACCATAAAAATGGTCACGTAAAACCTTAAGACATTGAAATGAGAATTTACAATCGACTCGATTGTAGATGGTCATTTTCGACCAAATCTATCTAATTAAACGGTTAAACCTAGCCCAATTGTTGATTACCAGAAACACAAATTCGGAAAAAACCCAACATAGCCACACATACTGCAACAAAAAAAATCCACCTATCAATATCACAGTTATAAACATATACGGAGTAATTTATAACAAAGCGTCTTGCTTGTGACGGACAATCCGTCACAAGGTAAAGACGGATATTGCTCCTTTCACAATAAGGCAAGTGGAAGGGCAAGTGGGGAGAAATGAAGCACCCCATGGATAGTGTCACTTGCATATTTTGAGAGGGGCACTATTCATCTTCAACTTATTACGGATAGTCCGGAATTTGTGAATTTATAAGCACAAAACAAATACTTACTCCCTCTTATAATCATTTATGTACCTTTGTGAAAATAAATGAATAAAAAGGTAAACAAATAATTAAAACCGATAAAATTAATATCTAGTATCACAAGGTTATAATTTAGTACCATTAAATAAATACGGAGTAACAATTTCTAGTTTATGTACCGCTTGGTCACGTCAATTTCAGTTTAACCCTTTTACATGTCAAACTCAAAAACAAACATGAACAAACGGCACAATATTTTAACGCAATTCTTGGTCATTTATTTACCTTTATTTAAAATTCCTTAAAAAATTAAAATAACTAGTTAAATATTTCCTCGGTCACAATCATATGCAATTACTTATTTTCTTTATTCTTTATCCGAGATATTTTATAAAAAAAAATAAACAAATGATTAGAGCCGAGCAAGTAATTGTTATGGTCTATGGACAGACAATCAGACACAATACATCAAAATGAAAACCAACAAATTGACCAACAAACAAAACCCTGTTTCAGAAAAACAAGTTTGAAACAGGGTGGAAACGCAATTAATACTTCTTCCGTCTCATTTATTTGTTTACTTTTCTTTTAATTTTTTTTAAAAGTTATTTTAATCAAAAGTAAACAAATGACTGACACGGAAGGAAGACCAATCGAGATAAAAAAAGAAGCTTACATACAATTGAGAAAATGGGGAAATGAGGTTGAAAATTGAGAATAGAGAGAAGAAGAGAAGGGTGAATTTGAAACGCTAAAAAAAAAAAAGGTTAATAAAAAATGTATGGTGTTGGAAGAAAAATGAGTGATATATGAAGAGATAACGCACCAACAAGTGTAAGTGTGTGAGTATGTAAACAAAAATACTTAGAAATATATGAAAAATGAAAGTATTTAATTTGTAAAATTGTAAAATTGTAAAAATGTAAGTTAGTAGAAGTGATATGATTGTGATGGTGGGAGGAAGAGAGTGAAGACAGAGCACTTATAGTGTGACATTTGAGGATACCACGTCGACCTGATGTGGATCGAATAATCCTCCTTTTTTTTTAGACCCCTTTTCCTTTTCTTTACCTCCTTTGATTTTTTTCCACTTTTTTTTATTTTATTTTTAATTTTTATTTTATTTTTTGGTTTATATAATTATAATTAATTGTATCGGAGTTGAAGAGAGATTTATTGACTTCAATTGTAAAAATTTAAATATTTTACCGTAGATGTACGTGGTATCCCGGCTTGAGGTTTGACATTTTGCGCAAAATATCAAAAAAATTTGATTTGGAAAAGTTTAATAGGTCATAACTCGTGTTTACGAGTTCAGAAATTAACAATTTTTTTTTCAAATCGATTATCTTTCCGAAAACTACGATCTGAAAGAAGATTGTCGTATTTGGATCCCGTGGTTAGGAGTTTTTGTATGTCAAAGTTTTTTTAACCGAACAAATTATGAGTGACTATATCTCTTGGTTATGAATTCAAAACTCAACAATTTTTGTTTTCAAGTCGTAATTCTCGGAAAGATATCAATTTGAAAAACAAATTCATCACTTTCTGAACTTGTAAACACGAATAACGACCTCTTAAAGTATTCCGGATAAAAAAATTGAGTATTTCGAATAAAATGTAAACCTCAAGGTAGTGCATGCATTTTCCAAATATTGTATTTGGAGATCAAGTGAAATTGAATTCTGAATTTCAATCTTTAAGTGTTGTTTAGGATGGGATTGGACGGACACAGGTTGAGGTGAGTTTCATATATATGTGACCTTCTTACCTACTGTATTTGACTAGTTTATGATAGATTGATAGGTGATCAGATAGTTGTAAACTTGTAAAATTACAATGACTGGAAATTGGAATTGATTCTAGAATTGAGCCAAATTATTTTTTTTGGGAATTCCCCTCGTTTGGCAATGAAATTGGCCAAATTCCGTTCTAATTCCAACAGTGCTCAAAAGTTGGTCATTTCAAATTCTAACTTTACGGTAGTCATTTTAATTTTACATCTCATCACACCGCTCTAAACTTGACAAATGGGTTAATAAGTTGGGCTGAGTTTGGGTTAGTTATGCAGGATGGGTTATGTGTTTACAGGTTTAGTTAGGGGTAATAAATACGATCAATTTTTGTTTTTTTATTCTTTATATTGCTAACATTAACTTTATTTTACAGTTTTATGTGCTATATAAATATATTTTTTCGTCATTTTTCACCTTATTTAGTGATTGTATAGTTTATGGGAACAAACGCATGGATTTTTCAATAATGATTGTTTCAATTCACAAGTCAAGTTTAATATATGACTGCAATTCCAATTCCAATATTGTGAGTTGCCAAACATCATTTATGAAATAGAAATTCTAAAATTGAATTCATAATTCCCAAACAAATTTTCATATTTGGATTTGGCATTGTTTCAATATGCCAATTCCAATTCTTCAAACATACCATTAAGTTGGTATTCAGAAATAATTGAGTCTAATTTCATTTCCACGTTTCTGATTTTATAAACGTTTAAAATATATAAATTAAGGGATTTGATTACTTATTTAAGGTTTCTAAACACGTTTTTATATAAATCAACAACTTCTTTCTTTTTTTTTAATGAGTTTTTTAAATAAGCTATTTCTTGATAAAATAGTGGGTGTATGACATTATTTTACAAGGCGATTTTTTTAAAAAACAAAAAAAAAGGTATTTTTTTACCGTAGCAAATGAAAAATGATTTTTTTTTTGTTCAAAAGTATATCAATACGGGTTTAGATATGTACAGGATGAAAAAAGAATATGAATGAATAAGTATTTATTTTATATTATTAACATATTTACAATATATAAATTTGTCATTTATGTATTAAAAATCTCAAAAGTAGAAGTAAAACTAGAAGCACCAATTATGTACATCTCAAATTTTGCCTTTTGAATTAAAGTAAGTAATTTTAACTTTTTAGAAATATTGTTTGACATGGCTAATGCTTATTAAGTAGAAAATCGTTCTTAAAAGTTGGGTCAAACACGTACATACTTGTTGTTTTAGAGTGGGGGAGAAATTTAAACATTTACTTTTTTCTTTTATTCATGGTTGACAGTGCAAGCTTAAGCTAGCTCTGTTTTTTCGGCTGAAACGAGTTGAACTCAATTGAATGGAGAGTTGAACTGAACTGAATGGAGCTGACGTGAATTGAATGCAGTTAAAGTAAGAGTTAATTTTGTAGAAGAGATGAACAGAACACAACTAACGAATAAGTTGAACAGAACTAACTGAAGCTGAATAGAGTTGAATTAAACTGAAATGAGTTAAGAGGTCGTTTGGTTCAACAAGTCGGAATGGAATGGAATGAAGTTTGATAGTATGGTGGTATGAAATTCTAAATCCATACTTGCCTAATCTTGTTTGGTTCACCACAAGATAGAAGGGAAGAATGAAGTTTGAATCCAAGGAAGAGGGTGGATATGAGATTTCAAAGGGTTGGGGTGGAGTTAGAATTCATTAAGTATCTAACTTCATTCCAAAATCATCCAACCAAACAGTTGAATGAACTCAATTCATTCCGTTTCGTTCCAAAGTAGCCAATCAAATACCCCTAAAATTAAGTCAGAAACAAGAGTGCCTTATAGGAATATGTACTCCACTTACAAAATATCCAATAATCCAAGTAGTCTGAATAATAATTCAGATTATTATTGTTGGTGTGTTAGCAGCAAAATTAACTACTCCACCATTTTGTCATCTCATACACACTTGCTCATTCTTATATTTATTTATTACCTTTTTTTTTCTTTTTTCTTTTTTAATTCATGTGCAAATAATAGTGGAAAATTAAAGTGATAAAGGCATTGAAAAGATATTTTGTAGAAGAATGAGTGTCACCTAGCTCCTAATATGACAGTGACATATATAAAGAAACAAATTAAATATTTTCTTTGTCATGCTCTTCCTAATCACTTGTTATAAATTAAATATTGGCTTTGTATCTTAAATAATACATGAACTTTGTTATAAGTATTATCTAGAAATTACTATCCAATAAAAAATTTACTTGAAAACTATATTTATATATTGTCGACTCTGGTACTTAACTAATGATCCTATCCTTTAAATATTTTCTTGAAAAAATATTTATATTTTATCCGTAAATACATTTCATGAAGAATTAGAGAGAAAAATAAATAAAAGGTAAGAGAGAGAGAATACAATTTATGTTTATTAATTAACCTATATTTGATTAATGATTATGATAAAGACTTTACTCCATACGAAGTAGATGTAAAGAGACAATTAACGTGTTTCGATTTTTTTTTAACTGAATTCTAATGAAAGTATATAAGCTAGTTATGCCTAAAACAAAACAAATACAAGTATATTTTATTAGAACGCAAAAATTGTTTATTTTTACTTGAGAATTATAATTATAAAAAATAACTATAAAAATTGGTAAATTTGATCCTCTCAATTTCCTCTCTAATACACTTACGTTATATTATATATCTCATTTCATTTATCTTTTCCTACTCAAGTGTATTTACCATCCCCCAATCTATCTAAAATTAGATTTGTTCCATAAAAAGCTAATAAACCTCTATTTCTTTTGAGAAATGAAGATGATCCTTACCTATAAGAGGACTACCTCTGATACTACTGGTGACCAAATAGTTATAGTTCTAGACTTCTAGGAAGTAAATGTCAGTTACCAAAACTTAATACGGGTTAAATATATGTCACTTGTGTATATAGACAAATATAATATTTTTCCCTATACATTCTTAATTTCTTATATACACAAGTAGTATATAGTTGACCCGTCTTGAAATTAAGATAGATAATACAGTCTTAAAGAAAACTTACTGCTAAAATTATCCCTATAATTTCTTCTCCTAATCGCTCATTTTTTCTCCCTTTCATTATACACAAGAAATAAGAAAATGATTTTAGACCCTATAAAACACTCTACCCTATCCGGAAATAAATTCAGACTACACAAAACATCCAAAAAAACGAGGGAAGAAAATTCGACTATTAAAAAAATAAAAAAAAATAAAAAATAAATGAGGGTGATGGAGAAACTAAAGTCAACTTGCATGAATGAGTTAAAAATTAAGCGGCAAGTTGCAGGTTGGTGCCAACAAATGATTAGTCGCAGTCTAAATCAATTATTGTAGTGCAGCCTTTTACTGATGTCCTTCTTGGTAGCTGTTCACAGATTCACAGCTATGCGCCTCTGCTCCTGTTTTTTGCGCAATGCGGATTTTATAAGGTGCGACTTGCGGAGTATATTAGATTGACCCGACCCGATTCTTATCCGCTTGAACCGTGAGCCAAGTCTATTTAGAATGAGATATTTTTCAATGTCTAGAGGCTAGCTGAAGACATGTTTTTACTTATTACGATGATTACAAATATTTAATTCACTGCATTAGCAACATAAAAACTTACATTCAAATGGAAAAGTATAAGAAATATTAAACCAACTTTTTTGACCACTTGCTTGAGTCCAACTCGACTCGAAATAACAAATACCGATAAAAATGGCGAATCGATATGAACCCGATCGAATTTTAATTGAAATCAAAACTAAAGTCAACCAGATTAAAACCGAAATATTTTAATCCGATTCAAAATCAAAACATATGACCCATTTGTAAGGACCGAATTAGATAGTACTTATATGACACATCACTAGCTAGTACTTATACAACATAAGGTGTACAATAATTGCATTCAATTCATTTGGGCCAAGTACCAAACCTTCATCTTACCCACGCAGTCAATGTCCTTTCATCACATGACCAAGGGACAAGGGTGCATTATCCGTTAAATCATGCAAATGGGTATGGGCTGCATCTAAATGGAGAAGAAAAACTCCGTTTTTTAAATCTAAGGAATTTCCGCTCAAAAACAATTGACAATAGATAAAGTAAATCCCCTTAATTTATAAATAGGTAAACTTTTTCCTTTTTTATCAATGTGGAACCAGACTTCCCATTGCCCACATTCGTATGTACCATTCTACAAGAGCTTGCATGCTTGCCAATTTGCCAGCCGTGTCTCTTAATCTCTCATTATTTGCGTTTATTTCTTTTCGCACAAAAGGAGCAAATAACACATCAACTGGTTTTTCAAAAGGAAACGGAATTATAACTAGACTTTGTAAAATTGACCGATCCAAATAACCTGACTTGACACCTGAATTCAAGACTCAAACATGAATTGACCCGACTTAGTATAACTTGACTCGAATTTTTATTGTTGCAAACTCACTATTATCCACAAATAACTTGATACTAGTTGATCCGAACCCGAAATGACCAGACTAGACCCAAAATTAACCTAACCTAATTGACCCGTTTACCAAATCTACATATAACTTAATAATTGGTTTGCAGTATATTTTTATAGTGATTTTTCCACTGTACCAAACATTTTAAACAAGTTATTTTATTTGTCATCTCCTAAAGAAATCCATATATTTTTTGTTTCTCACATGGCAATGTTTTAGAGCAACTCCAACGATTACATTTAAGGATCTGTTTGCAAATATTGTAAATTATCAAGCAATATACTTACCATTGGAATACAAAAAATACGTCCTGCTTACAAGCGGGGTAGCTTTGTCAAGCTATGTTGCTTGGCTTTTAAAAATAATAACATAAGTAATTAAAAAACAATAAAATAATTTATATTATGAAATCACAAATTCTCATTTAAGACGGTCACTATCCGTCTTAAGCTTAAGATGGATAGTGGCCTCTCACACAAATGCAAGTGGAAGGCAAATGGATATATCCATTAAAGAGTGTTGTGGCTACCACTTATTGTAGCTTAGAAAAAAGTATTGGGAAAGGCAAGGTATAAGTTGTTGTAGCTTGTTACATTGATAGAAAAGTAGAGAATTTACCACTTTATACGTTAAGGGTTACTGCTATAACCAATTGGTTTTAGAGTAAAATCTCTTTGGGCTTAAGACATCTCTTGTAGCATAGATAAGACAAAAGCCAAATGTACAGGCAAATCCAAAAAAAAATGTCATATATGTTCAATAGTATGATATTTCATCGGTTTTAATCTTAAGACGAACTCTTTTCCTCTATTTAGACGTGGCTCACACCCGTTTGCTTGATTTAATATCTCTTTTATATATGCAAGTATTCCATATTATATAATTATAAATCACATCTAATCAACCTCAATTATTGACGGGAAAATGCAACAATTATCTCACAAATTATTTCAAAATTGATTCCAATTACAACTTATTGTATCATAAATGATAAAGAAAAAATGAGAAAGAGGGTATAATCTAGCAATTTCCCATTTATCTCAAGCATATGAACCAAAGAAATGGAATCATATTCAAAGAAGTATATATGAAATTAATAACAAAGTAATAGACATTATCATGCTTCAAAGTCACATTATTGTCTCCCTAAAATTAGGATTCGAACCTTTGTTATTGGTCCGATAAGATGCTCTTCAATTGGGCATCCATCATCTTATATTATATCTTTCTTATTGTAGATGCTCCCTTTGGTGGTTATGTATATCCTCTTCAAAATGCTCCATTTAAAGGAAACAAACTAGGTTCACTGTCACAAACTTTATAGCATAACCAAAGGTCCAAGAAAAAAGAGTCAAAAGGCTTACCCTCTCCGTCTCAGTCAATTATTTTCCTTTGATTTTGGTACAAATCAAGGAAGGGGAAAAAGGCCAAATACTTAAATGATAAGTGGAACAAATCGAGTATGAATGATAAAACAATTGACTGAGACACCCAAAAATGGATTAGGACAACAAATGACCGGGATAGCGGGAGTATATGTTTTCTCACAATAGTTAAGTATATATACTACGGCTACAGAATACTGAGAGATAACGTAAACAGGCAAAATTGACACGGTCCGAATAAGCCGACTCATACCTGACCCAACACCTAAATAAAGCATCCGTATTTGACCCGTTACCTGAGTTGACTGAACCAATTTGGCCGGATGCGAACGTTTATGGGTGCAAACTGAATATTATCTCTCTAATTAACTTGATAATAACAAACGTGAAATGGACCTATTACCTATCTCTAAGAGGACCGTTGCTCAGCACCATTGACAGATTCCCTCAATCAAGCAAATCTTTGATCTCCTTCCTCTTTTGTAAATATAGCTGTTGGTACATATATTTTCCATACTTACGAAGATTCTCGATGTATATATAAACTAGCATGTACAATGTAAACGGCAAGTTACGAATACAATCATTCATGAATATATCATTCTCAATTCATAATAGGACCTGAATTCGAAGTGATCCAAGCCGACCAATATGAGCCAAATTCTTAAAAACCTGAAATAACTCAACTCAAATTAACCCAATTCAGACCCAACCCGGTTGACCTGTTGTTAGGTCTAGAGCCAAGTCTCTTAAAAGGAAAAATTGAGCTCAAACTAGAGAGCGATTGAGCTAACACCCAAGTATATGACAAAGTTTTCGTACCCTACATAAACCAAGCATAAAAATTTGTTAATTATCATATCCTTTTTTTTTGGGTACATGAGAGGGGCAAGCCCCAAGATAGACGGGGGATATCCACCCCGAAAATGTCTTCTCTAAGAATAGGTTAAAGATCGAAAGGAGGATAATCCATAATAGTTGGGATAGTGCTAGAATTGACTCCATAATTGGCAAGCCACTCACTTGCGCGATTAGCTTCTCTATAAGTGTGCTCCAGTTTGATTGTACAGCTAACGTCGTTGATTAGTTCTTTGCATTTTTTAACCAAATACTTAAGACTGTTACTAACAAACTGATCTTCGAAAATAAGTTGAACACAAGGCCCCGGCTAAGGGTACCACTTGGACAACAAAATAACTCCCTCTGTTCGAAATCAAGTGTCCTCGGCTCCCCGCTAAGGGTGGCACTTGGACGGTTGGACCGCATGCCACCGTGTTAGCATGTCCCATCACCTAAATAGGAGAATTAGGAATCTATCAATGAATCAATGATAGACAAGCATTAGGTAATTGGAGAATTAGGAATCTATCAATGATAGATGGAACATATTGTGTGACAAGGAAAACGATGTATTTCGATAAGTGTAGGATAGTAGGCATCCTAGTTTCCTTATATCGTTAATGACATTCTACGATAAATAGAGGCTTCTGTCTAATGTAATATAAATACGAATGAACGAAAATATATGAATAACACAAACGATAATCTTTCCGACTCTCTATTCTAATATTAAGCACATTTATACGTAGTAGGTTTTAGTCTAGACAAGTTACAATGTTAAATACACAATAAATTGGACATATTCTTGTTTAAGACCGTCTAACTTAAGATGGCTCTCACAATGGATTATAATAGAGGTGGAAATGAAATGAGGTTGTAAGACGTCTTAAGTTAAGACGGTCCTAAGCAAGACCTACTCTACAACAACTCATAGAGCACTATCAGTTGGATAATCTTTGGGGTGTCTTCTTATGGATTCTCTAAGCCATCTTTCTTGCTCATGTAGATCTTTAGTTGGTTGATCATATACATCTGTGAACAACTCCATCACCGGCGGCTTTTCTATTTTCTCGGCCACCTGAATCGCACTTATCATCTGCAACAAAAAAATCAAACTATATCAATATTTGTAGCTGAAAATCATCCTAGAAAAACAAAATCATGTTGGAAACTGTAAACCAAACTTGGTGTTATTTTCACCTCTTTCTTGACCCTGTTTCGAATACTCGATTCTTGTTCTTCGTTCCACCAACCATTGCTCTCAACCCATTTCCGGAATCTTGTGACTGGACTTTTTTCAATCTTCCAGTGTTCAATTTCATTTACTGGCCTGTACTTGGTTGAATCATCAGAAGTAGAGTGGTGTGATACTCTATATGTTAAGGCCTGAAAATTTACGGCGTTTTAGCTCTTTCTGCTTTAGCAATGCTCCGAAAATTACTGTTGTTTAATAAAAGAACGTGAAGATATATCAAATGTACCTCAACCAGGACAGGTTTTTGTTGAGAAATCGCTGTTTCACGAGCAGCGCGGATTGTGTTGTAGACAGCGAGAGCGTCGTTTCCATCTACCCGTACGCTTTGTATTCCATAAGCTCGACCCTTTACAACAACTCCATCACCTTCAAACGTAATGAAGGGATTGTTAGTTTATATTACAGCATCTATAACAGAATTAAGTGTGATATTGTTGCATAAAAGGCAAAACTCGCTATCTTTTTGGTTCTGATTACGAAACAGTACTTACTGTGAAATTGGTTTCATAGATGTATTGGAGGGAATCAAACTTTGAGTACTTACTGCGAAATTGGTCAGTGATAGGGGTACTAATTGCCCATCCATTGTTACGACAGATGAAAACAATCGGAACCTCCATGACTGCAGCAAAATTCAAACCTGCATGGAAATCTCCCTAAGGAAAAGATAAAGAGTGTGACTTGTTAGCATCACAGTTAAAAAGTACTTGCAGAACAGCAAAGAGTGAATTTAATGAGATAAAAAAATGTACCTCACTGGTACAACCGTCTCCCATGAAGGCCACGACACAAGCGTCTTTTTTCTCCATTTTCAACGAATAAGCAGCACCTGCTGCCTGAGGGAGTTGTGTACTGCAACAATAAAAAGAATTACTGATGACATTCAAGCAGCTATGTCACTGGAAATAACAGGCAATAATACAAGAAGAAAACTTACGCGATTGGAGATGAAATAGTGAAGAAATTATGCATCTTAGATCCGTAATGAACAGGCATTTGTCGACCTTTCCCTTGATCAGCTTTATTTCCAAAGCACTGGTTTGTAAATTCCTGTAATGTGTAACCTCGCCAAAGTAACATCCCAGGCTCCCTATACTGTATTTATCACAATTCACAAAACCAACTATGTATCAGTTCGGTTATTTACTCATGACCTCGGTTTGAAACCCATCAGCACCAAATGAAAAAACAATTGAAGTGTGTTATGTGATGATGTTTGCGCGAAAGGGTGTTGACGAATTGTACCTGAGCGAAGATTATGTCTTCATCTGAAAGAGCAGCTGCAGATGCAATGTTTATAGCCTCTTCACCAATGGAAGACATATAAAATGAAATTCTTCCTTGCCTTTGTGCTTCATACAGAAAAGTGTCCATAACTTGCAGGGTGATCATGCTGCTATACATCCTTGTTGCCATTTCTTGGCTTACCTGAATTGTCCAGGTCCGATTCGAATTGTCAACTAATCATGTAGTTTTCTATACCTCTTAGGCTCATATTACCAGTTCATTGTATTGGTGAGAGTTGTTTTTTGATTCCTGATTATTCTCGTTCTTGGTTATTCGGAAACAGTCTCCTTGTTTATAAGGAATCGGGCTGTGCCAGTCCAAGACACATGTTAGTTAGGCCGATTGGCCATCTCTACCCGTAAGGCAGTAACCATCAACTTGTTATAGGTCTGATCTAAAATTATCAAAATGGTTAATTTACGACCTCTAAATAACCCAATTGTCAGGTCTACTCGCCATAGGCGAATTTGGAATCGTTGAATATTATCATGCAATGAGGTTTAAAGACCTATACATAAAGAGGGCTAGATAGTGAAGTCTTAAAATTAAAGACGGTCCATACCAATTGAGTTGGATTGTTCAATATAGGCCGTCCATTATCATTCAGAACTCGATAGCACGGTACTCTTGATTCAGCAGCCTCTGGTATAAAATTCAAATGTGATGTATACATAACCCTGCCTCCTGGAAAATCCATACCCTACAAATTCATTAAAAACAAATTAAATTAATTGGTTATGGATGGGGTTATGTATGGAACAACTATTGACACCGAAAACTGCCCAATTTCATATGTTTTATAGAATGGTAGGGAACTAGGGTGAGGGTACATCTTTGACATTTATTACGGAGTAGATTATTCTTAAAACGGTTTTTCTAAGAAATGCGGCATGTTCAATGGACATAAGATTAAGATGTCAATTAAGGAAGGACAATATATCCCGAGGAACCAGCATGAGAAATATATCATCTATTTCTACTCTGGGTTTAAGGTGAACCCGGTGCAATGACGGACCCACCTTATGGGTTCCGACTTCCGACTTCTGAGGTTGCAAGACACTAGAAAGAAATTTCTATTTGCTTTTTGTCTATTTTTTTTTTTTTTTTTTAAATATTTTTTTTCTTAAAATGACCCCGAAAATAATTTTTCAAGATTTGCCACTAGACAGGTGATGCACATTGATGATTCTATGCTCATCCTTGCCCTTGTCCTAACAACTAGAGCTGGTCATGGATGGAACAACCCTTTAGTTTTGCTAACAAAGCTGGCCTGAACAATGTATTTTCCGAAATTTACAAATTCCTAGTTCACAAACCCGTCCGTGGGCAAAAAAAATCTTACTAGCCCGGGCCCAACCCTCTAATTTGCGCTATTATTACGCCACTGGGGTAATATTGTTGTTGTAATTGTTGGTGAACGGGTGGGTGGTGGTGATACTATTAGTCAAACACAAGATAAAAGATATTTGACCTATTCAATCAGATGACCCAATTAATACTCCATTACAAATGGACACAACTACTCAAACTTCACATAGTAGTTTCAATAAATGAAGTTATAAATGCATCTCATCAACCCCTAAGGCCCCAACCCTAGCCACCAAGGGTTCCTTTTTCTTTTCTTTCCTAAACAAATATCCCATTTTGTATATTTCTATTTATGAGAGTCTTAAATTTGACAATGACAATTCATGATTTATTTGGACTAAGATGTTAATAATCCAAATGTAGTGTCTAGATTGTGACTTGTTATACGTTAGTTATCATGTTTGCCATCTAATTAATATCTTTCACGAGGAATGAATAGGCTAGTGGACTACTTATCCCTTATGCCTCCAACTTGTGAGCTTTATTATTTACGCGCTCTCTTACATGTAAGGTCTCGTTTTAAAATAAATCAAATCTTCTCTAAGTTATAAATTATTGGCGTAATTTTCTCCATTTTTTTTACCGTAATCTTGTGTCTGAAGAAGTGAACTAAACTTATACATCCTCTATTCAAGACCAAATACAACATGAGATCATGGCACACTTGCCGATGCGAGATTTGAGACGTAAATATCTTCAATTTTACGTTATAAAAAAAATATAAAAGTTAGATATTCTAATTGCATTTACAAAGACGAATTAAACAAAATTCCATATGAATATACTTTCATTTATATATTGTGAGAAATATCGAATATTCTCTTCGAACACGAATAGTGTCAAAACATGAGATGTTGTATTTGGTTTTGAATGGAGGGAGTATTAGCTATATGAATCTTATAGAAGCTAAACTGATCTGAACTTAACTTTAGGAGCTAATTAAACTTGAAGGTAGTGTTCAAGTTCAAGAGAACAAGTCCTAGGAAGAAAACCAATATAGGATACTCCCTCATATTCTATATTTTCTTCCTTATTTCCGTATTCTGTTATTTGGGTTTCTTCCATATTTCCTTTTTTTGGGATGATATGAGTGGTCCAAATTCAATGATATGTGGGGTAGTGAGTTTTGTGTAATCCAAATTCACCATCTTATTTCTTGTGGAAAAATGAAAGGGGAAGAAAATATAGAATAAGATGGAGTATATTAGAGTATAAAACCGATTTTGGAACTTCAACCATCAGTTTTTAAGCTTTTGGTTGAGATGAGTTCTTAACATAGTATCAAACCCACTATGACCGAAAGGTCACGGGTTCGAACCTCACCCCCTCAATTCTAAAGTAGATTATTAGTACTAGATATCTTGAGACTTTAACGGTAAACTCTTTTCAACCCCACTGCGGTGGGGTAAATAATTTAATGAATTTAAGAGAGAAGTGAGTGGTTGGTACTCAATACTGACAGTATAGAACAAAATATAAATAGGTCCATGTGGTATTAAGGTGGTAAGTTAAGATGGACTGATTGACTAGTATGCAATACTATGCATGGACTGGAGTCTGGACCAGCAGACCCAAGCAACGGACCACCCAACACTTGTTAGACTAACAACAATGTTTGTTAGTCCTCGTACGGTCTACATTCAATGCTTTTCATGCGGAACAAAATATGAATGCGGAACGACCCTGCTAACCCTACATCCATCACTGATTGAATCCCTTCTGTGTTTGAATTCTCAACAACTTAGAGGCCGACCTTAAAATAAAATTTATTAAATTTTGAATATCAAATCGATAATTTTAACCATTTTGTAGAAGATTGTGGTAACGAGTGTTACCCTTTACTATAAGTTAGTTTCCCCGTCAATAAATTAGTACAACAAAGTGAAATACTTCGTATTTTTGTTGTTGTAAGACATCATCATGTCTAAAGGAAGGTACAACTGTACTATAGTAAAACCTTTTGAATACGGATCTAAGAATTTGATATGTACTTGAAAGTGAATTATAGGTGAGGAGTTTTTGAAGTATTGGCATGATATAATTTCAGAACTTTTGATTTATATCCGATACGGAGTATACTTGCTCTAACAAAATCAAAGTTGGTGGTCAATTATAAAGATGTCCATATCGTAATATGTCCATTATACGAAAGTTGTATGTACATAGTAACGGATATTGTACAGGTTCACCTATATAGAACTACTAATTTCATATATGGTAATAAAAAAAACTCGAAATGTTAACTACAAACTTTAAATTTTTTTGTTGATGAGCAGATATACTCACTAGTCCTCTTAATTCCGCTACTGCTATAACATTTGCTGAAACTTCACTAGTGAGATTACAGACTTATAAAATCAGTGGTGGAGCTAGGAGATGTTTATGAGTTACGGAGTACTATGAGTTTATGACTATTGAAGAGGCTTACTATTTGAGACAACTAATTTAATTAAAAAAATTAAATTTATTTATATGCATTAAACGATATCTATTAAATTATCTCAACCTTACCACGCGTCTCATAGGTTAGGAGATCGATTATGTCATTATGTATTTATGTGTAACTTTACGCAGGTATGATCATGCACATTTAAAATTTAAATAAAATAAAAAAAAGTAGTGTTGTTCCTTAATAAATACTCTCGTCCCAATCAAAAATTTATACTTGCTTTATTTTCTTAATCGATTTAGTGGGATAGAGGGATTACTTCGCGCCTAATTAAGAAAAACAACAAATTAAGTAATACAATAATTATGCAAAAAAAGATCATACGTGTTGTTGTGTTTGTACTTTCTTATTTACACGAAAAATAAATAAAAAGAAATGTAAAGAACTCGTGAAACAACACATAAAATTACGTTAAAAGCGAAAAAAGAAAAAAAAAAGTGATAATAATAATTCAAGGTATAAAAAAAATTCAAAAAAGTTAAAAAAATTCTAACTAAAACATTGAAATTTTCCGTCTCCATAAAAAACTAGCGCTCCCTGATAGCCCTCCCCGAACCCGAACCCGAACCCAAACCCACCACTGGGCAAAACTAAACTTTTCAAACTTTACTTATTTCCATCCCGTCCTTCGAAATTTTACACGAATCCTATTTACAAATCCTGGCTTCGTCACTACGTCTAAAACTCTGAATATAAGAGTCGGATCAAAAAGCAAACGTAAACAATTTAATAAAAAACGCGTAACGATCGAACAAATAAGTTACCTGAGAAGAAGCATAATCAGGATCATTATCATCTTCAGAAGTATAATACTGTGGATCAAGACTAAGTTGAGCAGCCTTTGTAGATTCATATCTTCTTCTCATAATATTAGAACAACCATGCAACTTCATAATATCACCAAATCCTATGTAATTATTAGTCCTACTAATACTATTTTTATTAACATAATTATTATTTATTTCCAAGAATTTTTTTATTATATTTCTTGATTTTCTAAGTAACAAAGCCATATTTTTTTTTTCTCAAAATTATTTCACTTTTTTTTTTTCCTCCAAGAAGATTGGGGAAGGAAGTAATATAGGTGTAAAAAAAGGAAGAGATGAGAATGCCAAATAATGTTGGAACTTTTTGAAGGATGGATGAGAATGCCACTACTTATAATGAGAAGATGAGTATGGGTGTATGAATCCTAGTAACGGAGAACTACTAAATATTAGTCGTCGTTCCGATCATTTGTTTACTTATATTAGTTTGGGTGTCTCGGTTAATTGTTTATCTTTTTATTTTGGTTTTATTTTATGAGCAATTTGATGCTCCACACTCGGGCTCTGTTTGGTAAACGGCAGAATCAAATTCATAATAGCGGATAACGGTTAGCAGATTTTACTAGATTTCGGCTAATATACTATCAGAATACACCGTTTATGAAACACATAAAAATGGTAGATTGATAAGTCAACCTATTAATTAGGCCAGAATTTACTAATTTCACTCAATATATTGTTTTACCAAACATGACCTCAATTTATTCACTTGTTATCTTCTACTTTTCTTGGTGTTTGTGCGAAACGTAAAAGTCCCAAAATGACGAAGACAAAGGAAAATCAGGAAATATAGTGTACTAAGCTAAGGTGTCAATCTGTCAAGTTGTTCCAACCTATTTGTATGAGTTCGCTATCGATCAGGATCAAGGAGGCAAAATAATTGCACCAACGTCTTTATATTATTTTCAACACGTCTTGTGACTCTAAAACTCTTTTTGTGTATACTTTTCCGTCTTGATTATTTTTTTACGTTTTTTTTATTTAAATATCTTAGTTATATTCTCACATTCCATTTCGATAACGGGTAAGTTGAGAATCTTGTCTATATATATAATATTAAAAAAATATTACATGCATCTTTTAGTTTTCTAAAGCCATTTAAGCCAACATTTCTAATATTATTGATCTTCTTGTAAAAATAATTGTAAAGAATTAATCATACCATCAATTGGATATTTAGCGTCACTGAAAATCATTCTCATAAACGAAGGTATTATGGATAATAGGTCCCAGGTTCGAATTCCCCTTCCCTCTATTGTAATGCGACTAAGTGTGCGCTCCGTTAGAACAAAAAAAAATGCATGTATTTGCATGTCGATATTGTATTGTTCTCGTTTACTTTTTAAGGTCAAAGTTAACAAACTTTGACAGCAAATATATTTATAAAGTTATAATATTACATACGATAAGACATAAAAGTACTTATATTTGCTATGGAGAGTTGTTTCGTGAAAAGATAATTTGGACGAAAATAATGTAAAATGTTGAAAAAATACGAAAAGTAAAACAGAAGTATCTTATAATTACTCTTGTAAATATAATGTGTGTATATACGCAATAATAAAGACACATTCCCTATCTACTAAAAGAATAGGTGATTTCTATCATTTTCCCGCTAAAAAGAATATTCTCAAAAAGGGAAAATAATGATAATTGTGTTCATTCACTAAATAAGGAAACTAAATCTAATTCATATATTATATTTTCATTAAAATTAATCATTTCATCAAATTATATTATTTTCACTAAATTCTAAACTATATTATTTTAATTAAAATAAAATAAAATTGATATAAAACAATAAAGTGTGAAATCTTTTATTGATCCTATTATTAGATAATGAGTTGACCTATATTCTGTATAAAACCAAAACTAGAATTTGTTGTTATTACTTTCGCGACCAAAAAAATTTGAAAAAAAAAAAATATAAATTGAAACTCATTAGCTTTATGCTATAAAAATATTTTCATTAAAATATATTTCAACTCAACTCAATTCTCTTAACTAATTTTCAATTCTAGATTTTATTTATCAAATCTAAATACAATAATGAGAAATGTAAACATTCATAAGATACCGTATTATATAATAAATTTTATAAAAATATATTAAACTTTAAGTACCGTGCATATAATGCACGGGTCTAACCTAGTACTTTATTACTTCCTCCATTACAATCAGTTTATATATTTGTTGAATATATGTGATGTATGTAATTGATTGAAATGGATGAAGTATATTTTTTTTAGAGCAGGCACCTATAGACATCCATTATTATTGAAATAAGCTTAATACGGAGTATATTATTACTCGTGTATGTATAATTTGCTAATTAAATGGCTAAATGAATTGTCTCCTTGTTCTAATAACCACATATTTTTTTGGGTGTTGATCAGGAATATTTCCCCTACCGATAGTTGGGATAATCTTCTTCGAGGTTCTAAAGGCAATTGAATAAACCATTTTCAAGTTTAATTTTTTCATTCACAAAAGTCAAGAATCGAACTCAAGCCTCCGATCACTAATTTAAGATATGAAAATCGTTACCACTCACGTCAACCTAACTATAATACCTAAAGACCACATTATATATGCACTAAATTGTGCATTAAAAATTATTCCTTTATTTATTTACTTTTTAAAAAAAAATTCCGGTTATTCCCTTTCATCCCTTTCTTCAAATTCTCGGTGTGCCAAATAAGGAACAATTGGAATTTTTTAAGACCGGTTAAAAATATAATGGAGAAAACGTAACTATTTTATAATAAAATTAATATAATATTTATATTTTATCATAAAATTATCACATTTCTACATTTATACTTTAAACGATTGTTAGTTTGTTACGTACACGACCTATCGAGAATTTGTGAATAAGAAATAGTGACCTGCCAACTTAGTCAGTAAAGTTGTTAGAAACTTGACAGTAGGCTAATTTTCACTGTAGGTTAAACGTAGACGAAATTCCTTCTTATTTTAGCACAATGTTATACTCCTTACTCCGTATTTTATACGGACATACGGAGTATATGTATTTTTGTTTTTTCTCCAAATGACCCCTTAAATTTTCTTATTTTTGTATTGTGGTGATATTTAATTATGAGTGTTATAAAGGTATAGTTTGCCCTATCATTATGTAATTGCATCCTTTCTTTACAGCCGTCAAAAAAAAAAAAAAAAAAAAAAAAACTAAATTTTCTTTGAAGAAATGAGAATGCCACTTAAATGAGAATATGAGTATGGGTCTTTGACTCTTAGTTCCCAAATATAAAAGCTAGGTGTCAATGTGTCATCTTGGTCGAACTTATTATATTTTAATATCAATCCTCTTTATTTTCATCCACCTCATTTTCTTTCAACTCCTTAGTAAAATAAATTTTAAATCATTAATTATTTTTCATGTCATTAAATAACTGGTTGTTAGATCGTCGAGAAATGAAACCATTTATAATATCGAAAGGGACCGGAGAGAGGGAGGAATCGAAAAGGATCTATATTAAACGTATTTGTAAGAGTTCCTTATAGAGTTGTAGATCAACCTCAAGGAGTGAAAATAATTGCACAAATACTTGGACTTATTTTACACGTCTCGTGTATCAAAACTCTTTTCAATAGATGGACACTAGCCACTTACTAGTACTCCTTGTGATGTTAATTTGATTGTCTATTTCTAACATTGATTGATAAATAGAAATAGTGACTTTGAAAATCATCCTCGGCCCTGTTATTTTCGACTTAATTTCAGCTCAGTTCAGTTATATTCAGTTCAGTTCAGCTCATCTCTTTACAAATTAACTCGATCTTACTTCAGTTCAGTTCAGTTCAGTTTACTTCAGTTCAGTTCACTACTCTTTTCTGTTATCAATCTTATTGATTTTGGAATTTTCGTTAATTTAGTCTAATTATTCAGTTCTTTTCATCAGAAAAAAAAAATAGGACCTAATGAACTAATAATTCTCAAGGTTAAACGTTAATTTTCACTCAACTTCTCTAAATTATCAAATTTGGAAATGTTATTTTGGCAAGAGTTCTCGCCATTTCATAGGAATAAATACATATTTTCTCTTAGTAATTTCGATCGAATTTTACAATGAATCTAATTTCATTGTAAAATGTAATGTAATGATTAATTATATTGTATAAGAGAATATATATTAAACTAGCTAGTCTTTGAGCAATGAAATTAAATAGACGTCTATAATGTTTCGTTTATCGTTGATCAATCATTCAAATCCCCCTTACTACTAAGAGAATAAAAATTCTCTTAGTTTTTCCTCCAAAAGACATCTAGCTAAATAAGGCAATAAGTAAAACTTTATTTCATTACATTATTATATTTTCAATGAATATATTCTTATAATTAAACTCTAATCATTTAATTAAATTCATAATCATGATTTTTTCATTAAAATAAATTAAAATTGGTTTTAAACTATAAACCATAAGTTGCTATTTTTTTTAATAATGCAATAATATATTACTATAGATGTTGCTAAATTTTTGAATAATGCAATAATATATTACTGTAGATAATAATTTGACACATATTTAGTATTTACTATTAGTTTCATGACAAAAAAAATCATTTAAAAAAATTCACACCTTAACTTAATTCTCTTTGATTAGTTTTCCATTTCAAATTTTTTGTTTCATATCAAAATACAAAAGAGAGAAATATTAAATATTTATGGTGTGCAAATTCAATACACTAAAAAAATAAAAACTCTATATACCGCGCAATGGCGCGGGATCTGTACTAGTTATATTTTTTACATGACTAGGGATTCACAATTAATACCTTTATTGTGTACTAACTTGAAATTTATAAGGCATAGCCTCGGACGTAAATTTTGGTGAGAGTTGAATATAAGATTCTTAAAATTTTCACGTAAATTATAACTACTAGACTTCACACTCTCAATCAACCAACCAATCAGCTTATTAATTTTAGTATTAGCTCACATTATTTTTATTTTTTATTTTCATTCAATTTGTTAATGGAAACGTGCATCAACTGCCTAATTTTTTTTACTCTATAATTGATTACTCAAATCTTTCATGGTGTTTATCCCACAAAAAAATCAATTCTTTATATAAATCACGTTTGTAAAAAAGTAAGGAGTGTTTTTTTGACTTATTGTTCAACTCGTGATTTACATATCAACTTAAGTTGTTATTATTATTATTATTATTATATGTTGAAAATCGAAATATGTCTAATTATTGATGTGGCTACTTTGGTTGGTAAATATCAATCACGAAAATGATATTGGTGTGAAAAGGAACCTATTATTATATAGTCGGTTCAAAAATAATAAAACCTGTAAGAACGGATGTTCTAGGTAATTAAAAATAGGTTAATTGAAGTAAAACAAGGAAATTTAAGTACTTACCTACATTTAGCTTCTTCTTTTTTTTTTCTTTTCTTTTTTAAATTATGAGTCGCCCAATTTTCTAATCCGAGATTAAAACAAAACGAAATATAATGAAAATAATTTAAGATATTTAACACATCTTTGATTACAAACTAGTTTTAAATCCGTGCAAAAAAATCCATGGGTCGTAATAACAAATGCTATTATTGCATACTGGAGCATATATATATATATATATATATATATATATATATATATATATATATATATATATATTAGACAAAATAATAAGCATATATGGATTAGATAATCAAAATATACTCTGTATCTCATAAAATTTGGTTACATTAACAATTTTTCATGAACGGGCCGAGTTGACATAAGTTTCATTAGGGGTGGATACTGGGCCGGGTCGGGTCGGGGCTGGGCTTGGCGGTCAATTTGTGGCCCAAGCCTAGCATTAAAATGGGGCGGGCTGGGCTGTGCCGGGATGGGCTCCAAAATGTCTGGCCCGAACACGGCCCATATAGTGTTTTTTTAGTGTTTTTTGAATTTTTAGCGGGCCAAGCCAGACTGGGCCGGAAATTTGGGGCATTGGCCCGACCCGGGTATAGGGGTGGGTTGGCTGAGCTAGAAAAAAATCGACCCACTGATACGGGTTGACACGCACAATTGAACAACTCTAGGTTTCATGATCCTAAAAAATAATAGAACACCCGACCCATAGCATAACACAATTTTAAATTGTATTCATTTATACACTTACTTCTSTCACAATTTATATTCGATTTTATCGTCATAGATAAACGGTGTTTTATTTTTTAACAAATAATAAATAAACAACTAAAATGAGATAAAAAAAAAAACCCAAATTAAACCCACATATTTACTGTCACTCATAGCCTCACTCATCTTCCTCAAATATGGGTTTTCATCATCTACTCTATCCAATCGTCCTCCCATTTCTGATTAAACCCAATTTGTTGCATATTTAAGAGGTTTTTTTGGTCAATATTGAAGATATTTGGGTTAAATATTTTACAAAGATTATTGTTAATGGTAACTTTATTACAAATATGCAAGTATCTATGAACTAACGTTTTTTTGAAAATGCAAAATATTTTATAAATCGGAAAAAAAAAATATGTTTTAAATATAATGGTTATACAATAGTATGAATTTGCAGGTGAAAACGAAGTAGAACCTGAGTCAATTATTTTTATAATTATAATTTATTATTTTGTAATTTATTTATAGTTCTGTATTGATTTCGTTCAATGTATGTAAATTTCAACATTTAATGTAAATTGTAACATTTCAATGTATGTTTTAACCTAAGTAATTAGAATAGAAATAAGAATAGGAATTAAGTTGAGTTGAGAAGAGAGGGTAATTAATTAGAATAGAAAACATGGAGGGGCTCATATGTAGAATATAATATGAAATCCATCAGTCAATCAGAAGTCAAGAAAAGACTCGGCTTTTATACTATGTAGATTGAAATGATGGTTTGTTCAGATGATTCTCGAAATTTGAGCCAAGATTTAAAGTCAGTAACGAGAAAAGATGTGATGTTTTCGTTATGATGTGGATTGTTGGTGGTGTTGCTTGTCGGAGCTTTGAATTGCCTGCCATATGTTGAGGCTATGTTTTGTATGTCGAGAAGTTAAATTAAATTATAAGGACGTGTTGATTTGTATGTTTTATTTGTGAGTGATGACATTTTTCGTGCATTACAATTGATCTTGATGATTGATGTAACGAGTAAGGAAAAGGGTTGATATTGTCATTATCGTGTCCGTTAAATAGTTAAACTTACTCGAAGATAAGTAAAGTAAAAGTTCAAACAGTTGAAAGTTTGAGAGAGTTGTTTCAATATATATGGGTTAATAGTGAATATTTACGACTTTAGTTTATTTTATAAGATTAGACACATCTGTATCCCAACATACCTAAAGAAAAACCTACAAAAAAGAAAATTGTTGATTCACATTATCTTTTAGTTGATAGGGCAGTTCGTGTGAAAATATGCGATTATAAGATAAAACAAAATCACTCCATAAATTTCATTCACTTTTTTGTGATGAAATGATTGAAATCTAATAACTTCATAATAGATGATCAATTAATTTTCAGCATAAAACTATACTCCCTTCGTCCTTTTCGTCAGTTTTCAATTGAATTCGACGCAAACACCAAAGATACGTGACATAAAACACTTCAATAAAACAATTGAACCATAAATCTACCACAAATAGAATTATACATCTAGTTGTATATAGATATTATACAACCAAGGTATAAGAATCCGAGCTTATATGTATTTTTTCTGAGCTAATGCAAAGTTCATATTTTTAATGTGTAAATGGATGAGATCGAATACTTTCTAATAAAGCTCGTATTCTTTAACATAAAGCTCGGATGCTTTATTACAAAGCTCAGATTCTACATCGTACAACTGGTACAACTGGTTGTATAGTCCATGAATTGTAAATCTACCACTTACCCATGGACATAATGTTAAATAAAATTTACTATAATTATAAATGATAATTAATTGCCTGATACACCTTAAAATAAAAAAATGATAACTAACGAGTCGGGTGGTGGAAACGTATTAAAAGTTGGATGGGCTATTTTAGCTAACGGTCCTATTACACATGAAACTGGGCTTGTCATTGTTAGGCCCAACGTGACACTGGCTTGGATTGGCTATTTAGCTAGCGGACCTATTACGTACTTGTTCTGTTACCGTTGTTCTCTTTTAAAATAGGTATATTCGTTTTACGATAAAATGGGTCAAATAACATTTTATTTAGATAGATGAGACAAACTTTCTGATAGTCTTTAAGCATTTTGTTTTTGTCTCGCGACTCTCACCTATCCTATTTGATCAGGATATGTTTTACGTTTAAGACAAATATGTCCGTCTTTTAACAAAAAAATTTGGTTTAGATAAGTCTAGCATTAAAATATTAAGTCATCAAAATATATTCTCATTTTTGTCCTAGTCATTTATTTATCTATTTTATTTTGAGGTATCTTAGTAATTTTGTACTTTTCTATTTTGTGAATGCTTTTGATGGGCAATTTGGGCCACTTGTCATACAATAATTGGCCCTATCCTCTTTCGTTGGGTATTTGTGCCAAAATTAAAGGTAAGCAAATAATCGGAACGGAGGAAATATTATGATTATAAAAATACAAATTATTATGTTTAGGGTCCTGTTCTTTTGGACTAAAACTATCTAAACTGAATTGAACTAAACTTCATAGAGCTGAATTGAATTGAACTGCACTTATTTGTGAAGAGAAGAGCTGAGCTGAACTGAAGAGAGTTGAACTGAACTGAAATTAAGTCCAAAAGAACATGGCCTAGGTCCAACGTTTATTTAGTTTGTCTTCAGGTTCTTTTGGACTGAAACTGTCTGAACTGAACTTAATAGTACTAAACTGAACTGACCTGAATTGAAGTAAAAGTTAATTTCTAAAGAGAAAAGCTAAATTGAACTGAATTGAATGAATCTGAACTGAACTGAACTGAAAAGAATTGGAGTGTATTGAAAATTTGAAATGAATTGAATTTAAGTCTAAAAATATGACCTTAGACAGGTTTTAAAAAAGACTTTATGAAATTATGAATGAATTAAATTACATCAATCTATCGTGTACACAAACCATGGTTTAGATTGGACTCCTTCCAATAATTTTAAAGCACTACTAAAATTGTTTGGAGAAAAGTACCATCAACAAACAAAAAAACTTTATTATTACTATTCACTAGTCATCATCAATAGTGTCTTTCCAAAAACCTCGGTGTACCAATTGGAGTTGCATACAACAATTATTAATAAGTCTCTTTAAGCGACATTATTCGTCTTAAACTTACAAATATTACTTGTTTATTTAAAAATATATAAGAATCTTATATGTGTAAATGGTATAATCAGGGGCGTCTAAGGCCACGGACGGCGGAACTGGGCCTTCGGTTTTGGCCACCGAATTTACAAGCTTTATTGATGAAACTTAATATAAACCTCGACGTATAGTACATTCGTACATTTATATCTGCACTACTACAATTTTAGGCTAGGAGGACGCCCTTTAGAGTACGGTTGGGAACGGAACCGTCTTACATCAACCAAATAATTTTGGCGCCTTCACTG
>VHZZ01000741.1:181943-196338 GCA_009801015.1 Silene noctiflora
CCTCTTAGGCAACGATGACGGGTGAATTTAGGACGGTTCATTTAAGCATTAAGGACGGTTTTTGACCGTTCTCTTTGTCTGTTTTTGTAGTAGTGCTGGGGCTTTATTTTTAAGTGATGCACCGCGTCTCCATTTATTTTAAGACGTCTCTGAGTATAATACTTAACTTGGTTTAAACTTAAGACGAATAGTATCGGGGTGATTTGTGATAGTTATTATGGTCTCACTAATTCAACATGAATAATTATGATTTTATTATGGCCAAGAAGGGTGTCGGAGACTCGGAAGTATCCAAGTTCCCAACTAATAATTTGGTGTGTTGCATACATTAATAATTATGCAGCTAACTTATTGCAAAAACGGATTAAATAACATCCTACTTTTATAGATGAGTCAAATATTTTATTAGCTCCTAATAATTAATTTTTGTCATATCTCAAATATATCCGTTTTAAATAAATATAATCCTTACGCAATTCTTAAGGAAGCCGATTTCTATGTTATCGCGTAACATTAAGGTTTGGAACGGAATTACAACAATTTCTATAACGATGCTAAAGATTAACAAAATTCTATTTTTACTGAATGTGTTGAGGGTTAACCCGTACATTTTTACATTGTACATTTTCACTGAAAACAATATTAGCACGGTACACTAGCATCCGCAAGCAAGAGTTGATTTGGGTGTACGATGAGGTACAAGGATTGGAGTCGCTTTTATTCCAAACCTGTGATCTATTGTCTATATGAACCTGGATGAGATGAGACCTCTTCTGTTTGGTTTAGTAAGTTGTCTTGAAAGGCTTATAGGACTCGAGATCGACGACTACTCCAGCTATTGAACCGACTGCTGCAGCTATCGAGATGATTAGGCAAGCCACGCTTAAAATCTGGAGGCATACCCATTTAGTACCCCATTTCGGTATCTTTTTATGAGAAATGTACATCTCGACGGGGTAATATACTGTCAAAGGCCAAAACCCGAGGGCTCCAAGAAATCCCACTACATCATTGAAGAAGGGTAGAAGCATTGATATGACGGTGGTAAGGACCACGAAGCAAGACCTCCAGACCAGCCTGAAGAGATTCAGATTATATGGTTTGAAACCCGGAATTGGGATTCTGATTTCCTTGTTAATGAAATCACTCTCAGGAAACGTTTTTCGAGCAAATTTCTCAACAAAAGCGAAAAGGGGTTGACAGTAGACTTGGTAAGCACCGACAAGGTGGATAGCAATGGCAATGTTGGCTATGTCCACGAGCCAAAAAGGGTTGTAGAACCCGAACCCTGTTAGTAGGTTTCCAGGGGACGAGTCCCCGAATGCTGCATAGCCAAAGGCACCACACGCCATGTAGAATATGGTGGTTGTTATTACGCTTATGAGCGTGGCCTTCTTCATGGTCTTATTTTCTGCCGGGGGAGATTTTATGGTATCCTGTATCTCAATGAGAATCATGGAGTAAGAATAAGCGAATGCAATGTCGCCAAGCGCTTGGAAAGTCCTCCATATCTTATCGGTTTGGGATACTGGACCACCAATGCTAATACCAGTAAGAGTTCCCTTGAATTTACCATTCTCTGCACGTCCGATCGAAACATACAAATTCAAGTCAATAACTAATGTCTCCTTTCTTCGCGTCATAATAACATAGTGAAGATTATGTTGCGAAAAAGAAAGTCAATCATATACGCAGTGGAGGATCTTAGTTATATCAAGGGGGGTCCCCTAACTCGGTGGTTGACTGGAAGTATCCCTTAGGGGATTATGTGTTAAGGTCTTGGCCCCCCTTACAGTTGATTCAAAATCCGCCACTGCATATACTTGTCACATTCAATGTTCGCTTTGAGGAAGGGAGAAAGAAAAAGGAAGGCAGGAAGCTACCTGCAACTTTAGCAACGCCGAGACCTAAGCCAATAGAAGAGTAAGTGAAAGACATGACAGCAGCAACATATGAGAGCCACCAAATTTGGTCGAAATCCGGGATTTGTGATAAAAAGAGTTGAGCAACTCCGAAAAGGATCATGTAAGGATTAGCTGATATATGGCATAAGCTATCCCGGTGCTCATGGAAGCAATTCGATCTCTTTATAGCCCTGTTATGATAAAAGTCGAGGTTAGCTAATTAACTCGAACAACAGTCTACCGTCTGCACAAGAGTATGCATGATTGAAATTCAGGGAACATACGTCATGCTTATTGATGCTGCGATTGTGTAACCAATTGCCACACCAAAGAGGTTGAAGTATTGTAAAAGCCCACATAATTTGACCTGAATCCCACCTAAAACACGGAAAGTAGTCGCGCAGGTGTTAAAAAGACTGAACCAGGAAAAGTCGAGGGATTTTTAAAAACGTATACAATTCAACAGAACAGATGCAGAGGAGAATGTAAGACTCTGTACCAAGATTAGCAGCAACTGCATCCATGTAAGTATAGTTTCTTTTCCCGGTAACAGGATCGCCAGAGCGATAGCAGTCCGCGAGAAGGGCGGAAGTGTAGTAGGTAACGAAAGAGAACAGAAGCATGACAGTAGGTCCAGCAATCCAACCAAGTTGTGCAGTGGCCCATGCAAGAGATAACACTCCGGAACCAATCACAGCTGTTATTATGTGGGCACTTGCCGTCCACTCGGTCCCTGAACAATCACAACCATGAATAACGCATATCTTACTACTCGAGTTAACCCCGAACAATCACAATATAAATGAGATGGACGGAGTACATACATGCTACATCGTAGCCTAACCAAACTACCAAAGTGAGTAGTTTGGTCTGGACGGGAATAGCATGTTCAAAAGGTTCTCGGAACTAATGCCACAAAACCTATGTTTTCCTATTATACAGGGCCTTAAATTGTCTTTAAAAACCAGACCTCTCAAATTCATTTGACGGCCTGGATAATACGGAGTATACTATATGGACAAAATTGTTACCTGTTCTCTTAAGACGGCCATCATCATCGAATAACTTAGAGCCGGTTTGAGACGCGCCACCCATAGCCAAGTCGAAAGCTTGCGGTCCATTCTTAACATGACCATCCATGACCATTATGTTTATGTATTATTTGTCAGCAAATTTTGAATTATTTGGAGACTGAAGACTTAAATGAGGATGGGTTTAGAAGAAAAAATGAAGACTACACACACAGCTTTGTGTTGTTGTGTAGTTGTGTGATAATAACAAGAGAGCTGAAGTTGATGCATATATATGCAAAAATAAACGCCTACCTCTATACTCTTGTCTGCTACCCACCAATTATACGGACTACATATAACATACATTAGTTAGTCTTTCTTAAAAAGTTACGAGTTAAGACGGTTAAAACGAGTCAAATAGTATTATACCGGAGAATTTAGAATATTTTATATTTCTGTAAAGGTTCTTTTATATTCTTAAACTATATTCTTAAACTTAAAATGAATATAGCCGTTTTAAAATATTCGATTACGGTGTGGTCTCTTCTTATCAAAACAATACAAGAAGCAAGTGGGAAAAGAGCTACGTGATTCCAAAAGATCGGACCCACTCAATGTATTTGAATGCGTATTTTCAACGCTCTTTTCCTCCTTTCCTTTGTTCTTTAGTCCAACCTTCGTTCGTCATTCCTTTACGTTTGTTTTTTTATTTTTATGTTTCTTTTTACAACGATGATCAAGAAAATGAGATAAAAATATGTTTAAAATGATGCGAAAAAAGTGGAAAAACAACTTTTACATGACGAGTATTAAAATATTACTCATAGTAGAAAAGTAGCGATAAAACCAGAATTTATATCTACGGATGTAAACGAATAATAAAAAGGTAATTTTTAAAAAATTATGATTTCAACTAAAAATTTTCGTAGTTTTCATTGTCTCAAAAGTGGCCTTATTATGCTCCGCTACTAGTGACAAGAAGAAGGCATACAAAAAATATTGATACATTCGAATAAGAAAATGTAAATAAATGAATGGAACGGAAATAGTATAATAATATCACTTTCGAAATTCGACCTACATGCCATAACTCGGCTACCGGTCACCACTCGCCATTTAGGTAGGGTAGGGTTGTAGTCCCACGGACCACACTCGGTTGTATAGAAAATTCAATGCGCCCAAAACTTTACTTTTGGAGTTTTGTCCAACTGCCTCGCCTAGTTGCATAAGATTTTTTCTTCAAAACTCAAAAGGTATTATTCCTACGATCATGTCTCATTTAAGACGGACATATTCGTTATGAGTTGAAAACGGGTCAAGTAATACTCAAGTGGGAAGATAAGACAGAAACTGCTTTTGTCTTATCTACCCACTTGGTATTACTTTACCCGTATTCAACTTGTGATTGGCTGACGGATATACCCGTCTTTAATGAAAATGTGTGTATTCTTGCACATGGAAGATTAGAATTATCATCCATCCTACTTTGACTTAATGGAACAAACATGAAGATAGTGATGTAATGTGAAATGATTATAAAGATAATTCAAGTCATGCTTAGAAGGAATACTTTTTGAAAACTAAAAATGTGAAATACTTATAAAGATAATTCAAAAGTCATGCATAAAAACGAATAATGAGATTGTGTTACTATGTGAAAAGTTATAAAAGAAAAGTCGAGTCCATAAAATATTTTGAAAATTATGGACTATTCCATAAAAGAAATCCAAATGACTGTTCGATTATTTCATAGGAGAAAATTAAATGGACTTGGTAAAATATTTGAAAATTATTTTTATCCAGGTTATGTAAACTTGATTTGAAATACAATTCGTGTTTTCACATAGTATCAACTATCAGAATATGATTATTTATCGTGACATCTCTTTCACTGTGTCTGGCAATTCTATATTCCTCCGCTTTCGTTGTCACTAGTATCAAAAATCGTATCTTGGTTACTCTCGAAACCAAAAATGTTGATCACTATACATAATAAAAAGAGATTATTCTTGAAAACGACTTAAGATTGTGAAGTGGTCGATCGCCTCGTCCAACCACCTTACGGTATATATAACTCCACCTACGCTTTCATCAATTTGGACATGTTGACGTATGTCGTCCATGACCTTCTCAACCAAAAACCACCTTCACCCAATAACGACAACATTTCACAACACACTCATCGTCGCCCAAGACCTTTCAAAAGCGTGCCTCATAGTCCTTCCTCATCCCCGGACACCAACCAGCAAGGCACACCACACAAATAGCCATTCGTGCTGACATAACCAGAATTTATAGTTAGGAGTGCCAAAAACTTCAACGGAGATAAACGAGTAATGTCATAAATAAACCCAAAAAAGTTCATAACTTTAATTTAAATTTCTAAAGTTTTTTCAAACCTAAACCCAACAACCTCGATATCTCAACTTCCCCTACCTCAGACCTTAAATTATTCAAATTATTAAATTTATTCATTATTTTCTCCTACTAGTTCGAGAAATAACTTTACCAACTTTACCAATATACTTGGTTTTGTAATGAATCATTATCCGATCAAATACCGACACGAGGGATCGGAGCATTTTCCATCTAATAATCTTTTGCACCAACAAGGGAATCCAACCTAGAAAAAGTTAGTTTAATTTAAATGATTTATAACATGATAACATCCGATGAAATGGGATCAATTAATTAAATTATAAAAGGATAGTAGTGAACATCTTTGATAAGTTAGGAACCATATTCGGTAAGAAATGCGACAAATACAAAAACCTAAAAAAATTGTTATCTTCATGTCAATTAGTAGAAGGTGCGTAATACGTATAGTTGGAATATTTGAACGTTTTAAGATATTTTTGTCGTCGGAATTGACCCATTTTACTTTTTTGACCATTATAAACACTCTTTAGTCTTCTTATTTGACCTATGTGTTTGACTTTTGACATAATAAAGGTCGCTCTAATTCTCGTTTAACAGGGATAATAAGTTTAAGACGTGTTAAATATATACCAAATCCCCTATATACTAAAAGAATAACACAACTCTAAATTTTTCCGCTCAAGTTTCCCGCCTATATATTCACCTTCTAATAATGGACCTTACTCTCAATAATTGATCTCACTTTAATCCTCTTTTTATTTACATACCATATATACAAAAMATTATTTCCTTAAAAATCTATTTTTACTAATAAATGATCATAAATATTAAATTCCAAACTAAATTGCTAATTAACATCAACTTTATTCTAATAATCATAGATTTTATCATTAAATCCCCTGTACTACTAAGAGAATAAAAATTCTCTTAGTTTTCCCTTCAAAATGTATCCAATTTATTAAAGGAAACAAATATTAATAAACTATTWTYTTTTTCATAAAATATAATCTTATTATAATYWATTCTTTTAATTAAATTTAAAATTATGATTTTTTTCATTATAATAAAATAAAATTAGTATTAAACTATAGACTATATGTTGCTAAATTTTTCACAATGCAATAATGATTACTTTAGACAATAACTTAACACATACTTACTATTAGGTTTGAACAAAAAAAATCATTTACAAAATTGGAGAAAATTATAAAATGAAATCCGTAATTTTATGGTAAAAAAAAGTACGTTTATAAAAACACACATTTCATAATTTTACTCGATTCTCTTTGATTAGTTTTCCATTTCAATTTTTTTTATATCAAACTAAAATGAAGTAAAATATTAAATATTAATAAAATGGCGATTTAAATAATATCCTCAAAAATAAAATCTCTATATATACCGCCCAGTGGCGTGGGATCTATACTAGTTACATAGGAACTTAGGAAGTGGCCTATAAAATGCTAAAAATTTTATCTTTATTATTAACATGTTGTAGTATTTGACCAGTCTGCTTAAACTTAAAATAGATACCCGTCTTAAGCAAGATTTACTGTAAACGTAGAAGGACTAAGAGTATAGGAGTAAAAGTAATTATAACTAATTTTATTTAGGGGTGGGCACAATCCGGTCCGGACCGGTCCGGACCGGAACCGGAATTAAAAAATCCGGTCCGGTCTCCGGTCCACCATTTTATTAGATTCCGGTTTCCGGTCCGGACCGGTCCGGGACCGGTTTTTTCCAGCCCGGACCGGATTGGACCGGAAAGACCGGATTTTATGTTTTTTTATTTTTTTCCTCGAAAATATATTTTATTCCGGTCCAACCGGTCCGATCCGGTCCAATGGACCGGAATTTCTGGACCGGAATTTGAAAAAGTGGCCATATTATGTCAAATTCCGGTCCGGTCCGGTCTTGGACCGGAATTTTTCGAGTCCGGTCCCGGTCCGGAATTTTTATAATCAGGTCCGGTCCCGGTCCATAATTTTTGCCAATTCCGGTCCCGGTCCAATCCGGTTCCGGTCCGATTTTGGACCGGTGCCCACCCCTACTTTTATTTATAAAATATATAAGGAGTAAAGTAACTATAACTACTTTTTATAATTAATTTACTAAGTAGAATTATTATCGTTCTACCTTTACGGTAAGTCTTATAGAATTGAAGTAATTATAACAAAGATTATTAATAAAATATATAAGGATAATTAATTTACTCTCTAAATCCATTAGTAAATAGAAATAAAAATACATATGCATAATTAATTATTTACTAAAGTACAATTATTATCGTTATTAAAATAGAACGATAAAAAAAAGTTACACACCTAAAAAGTAAACTACATTAACTAAATTATTTTTAAACAAGGCAAATTCTCATTTGTAACGGACACTTTTCGTCACGAGTTTGTGACCTCCTACAATCTGCAAGTGAAGGTGAGCAAGTGGCAAGGGTTTGTGAGAAGTATTATTAAAAAAAATAGTCTAATTGAAGGTAAACTTTACCTTTTCATTTCATTTATTTTTTTACTATTATTTTTAGTTTTTCTTATTCAATTGAATAATACCATTTTGTCACTTTGCATAAATTCAACGTGTACCCAATAATGGATTAAACATAATGGTGGGAATACACTATTAAAAGACTATATAAGTTATGTATACATATTGAGAATATATTCTTTAACTAGTTATACAATTATTCATCTATTATAAAAATATAGGCCTTTTTTCTGACAACTATTTTCATGTTATTTTCTAAGAAATTTGTAATATTTGTATATTGTGAGAAAATAACGAGTAACGATAATTAGTAAAGTTTAAGAAGATGATATATTGATATAGATAGAATTGTCCTAATGCTTTTGTTTGTTTGTTTCTATCAATTTTGAAGTTTGAAAAAAGAAGACTTTTATGGTCTTATTTGTTTTAAGGAAGTGTCATACTCCTTATTTTTGAGAGCATGATATAATTTTCAAGTCTCTCATTAAATTCCGCGTAATCATTATCGTCATCAAAACAATTTTACTCTTAAACTCTTCTAATCTTTCTACCATTTTTCATGTATCATGTAGTCCCTCTATTCCAGTGAATATGTTATATTTAATTTAATTTATAAAGGGTATATAAATTAAATATAAAATATTAAATGGAATGGAGTAAATATATGTCAATTTAAATTGAGTTATAGCTAAGCGTCTTGGTTGTGACGAACACCAAGACAAACATTATCCGTCATAAACTGAAGACGGATAGTGGGGGAGATTTGGGGCACCTTATAGATAATGTCACTTGCATATTGGGGCACCTTATAGCTAAGCGGGAGGTCAAGTGGGGGAGAAATGGGGCACCTTATAGATAATGTCACTTGCATATTGTGAGAAAAACATTATCCGTTGTGACTGATAGTGCCCATCTTCAATGAGAATTTGTGTTTCGAAATGGAGCACTTGAGATTTCCCTTTGATTTTGATGACCCACAAAGTTGTCAACACTAAAAAGTCTAGGTCAGAATAAGGAGGAGGTGACTCATTAAATTGGGTTTTGAGCTTCTGTTAATTTCAATTGATTTTACATTACTAGCTAAGCAACATGGCTTAAATTCCCCTCCGAATAATAATAACCATAAAAATCAACATATTCCACGTACTCATCAAAACTACAAAGATACTCACAAAATTTGAATATAATGGAGGTGAACTAAACTAATTTATTTGGAGCTGAATTAAACTGAAGTAAGAATTTATTTGTAAAAAGAAAAGCTAAACTGAACTAAACTTAATAAAGTTGAACTAAAATGAGTTGAAATTAAGTAAAAAAGAACCTGACCTAACTGAGGGATTCAAAACATGACCTAACTAATCTCAATTTGTCAAACTCCCCAACAACTGCGCCAAAAATTTGTTTAATTAAAAATACCGCAAGCATGCAACAAGTTGTACTACTTACGGGTCGATCTTAGGGAAGTCAACAGTACGGGATTAAGTACCGGTTAATTTCAAACTAAAAATTTGCGCAAATCGATAATAAATAAGGGTTATGCTCATTCATGGACATGATTTACTCAATTATAGACGTGAAAGACCATTGTACCCTTGTCATTTATAAACCCTCGTTCCTCATCTTGTTTCCTAATCAATAAATTCTCTCCAATTAATCAATTCAACTATCACCAACAAACCACCAGTGGTCCTCCACCACCGCCGCCTCTGCACGGCCAGACCACCGAACCACCCCACCCACTTCTCTCTCAGACCAACGGACCAGCCACACCACCGAGACGACCGGACCACCCTTCACGAGTTGTACCAACAAGACAACTGACAACCGGACCCAGATCACCCCTGCACGAGCCGACCACCAAGTACGTCGGATATTACGAAAGATGGGACCCACTTGATGTTGTTTGTCATTTATTTTCACCGCCCAGGGTTAAAAAGTCTTGAATATTTTTTGCAAAAAGGCCAATCTTGGAAAAATGGAAATGTGATGCACAGCTTTATTGTTGAACACAATCCATTTGAAACGCATTTTCTCATTTTTGCATTATTGTTGTCCTCTTTGACTTTAGCAAATGTAGATGAGCAAAATACTAATTTGTGATGAGAGAATTAGAGAGAGTTCGTTTACTTTTTTTTATTTTATTTTTAGAAAGGGGATGGTTGGAAAAGTAATGTCAAAAAGTCCATTAAAAGTAATCTTCATCTATAAAAGAGCAATAACGATAAATAGTGATAAGCTAAACTAAAGATAACTACTAAAGCAATAATAAAAATTCCGCCCATAATTCATATCATAGCTATGCATACTTATAAATAATGACATAATTACTAAATTCATACTCCCTTCGTCTCGGTTAATTGTTTTCCTTTTAAAATTAGGAAGATTTTTTTATAAATAATTGATCATCTAATTGCACTATTGTCCACTTATCATTATACATTAACTACAACTATAATTGGTCATCTCTTCTTTTTTTGATCGTTATACCAAAAATAAAAGTAAACAAATAAACCATGACATATTAATGCTCTCTCCCGAGTAACGCTAATTCAAATATGACTAACCCTCGTTCCAACAAGTAAATTGGACATATAGAATTTGTGAGGCCGTAGATATATCTTAACCATACAAACGAAACATTCATGTAGAAAATCGTATAATCATATTTAGATTTGTGTTATTAATTAAATCCCGTGTAAATTCAACTATAACAAATACTCTCTCTCATCCAAACCAAATGTAACATGGAAGAGAGCACAAGTTTTAAGAAAATAGAGAAAAGATAAAGGTATTATTGAAATTAAAGTAGGACCACTTGTAACTTGGTTAAAAGAGGACCACAAACATAATGGCATTGTATGTAAATAATAAAGGTGTATGAGAAGTTTTTAGTAGTGTTTTTTACCAAAAAAAGAAATGGGTAATTTGATTTTGATGATCCAAATAAGGCAAGTGTTACCTTTAGTTTGGATGAGAGGGACTATTAATCAACTCGATAAGATAGACTAGACACTCGATAAAATCTCCCCCAACTCTCTTTGATGGCTACAAGTTATTTATGTAAAATCACATGAAAGTCGGGACCCAAATTCATGATAACTAGTTGGTAGGCCCGTGCGATGCACGAGCACGTAGTAGTATCACTAGTTAAAATATATGAGTTGGTATTTTATGGCATTTTTTTAAGTACCGGACTACGAAGTTGGTACCCTATGAAATTTTTAAGAATCGTGGTTTATTACTCATTTTCATTTCTCTTCAGGGTCTCTTACCAACACTCTTGAAACTCGCCCTTAGATAGTCAATAGAATTTATTAAGGCTCTCCTAATTCTCCATGGCACAAGATAATTATAACCGCCTCCTTTTGCTCTACTTCTCTTTTAGTGGGTATTGGTTAGGTTGCTTGTGATCAATTTGGACAGTAGTTAGAAGGATGAACTTTCAAGTGTACTCCATGTACCCCTTTGGAACGAACTATTTGTCATTCAAGTTGATCTTCTTTCTTGCAATTGCATGGGTTGTTTCATTACCAACTCAGTATGTCTTTTTTGTTACTTCCTACATTCAACTCTTATTGTACTCTTTTTTGTAAAATTTATCCAAATTAATTATTCCCCGTCTAAATTTTTCCCCGTCTAAATTTGGTATGCTAAAATGGTGGACTACCACTATTACCGCTAATCTTGTAACTATCAGTCCCTCCATCAAAATGACATTGTATCCCTTCTTCCTAAATAAAGGGGTAGAGTAGTAGTTTTACATTTGTCTCTTAAATCTTCCCAAAATAGAAAGTAGGACACCAAAAGTGGAATGAATGAATTATTATTCAATAAAATCACAACGTTTTAAAATGGTGGGATAAAAATCACTCATAAATAACATAGTATGAATTATGATAGTGTTATATGTTTTATAAATGGTGGGTGGGTTAAATAGACCGTATCTTAAAAACCAAAGTGTCTTGCTTGTGACGGACACTATCCGTCACAAACTGAAGACGGATAGTGCCCCAGTCACAATAAGGCAAGTGGGAGGGCAAGTGAGGGAGAAATGAAGCACCCCATGATAGCGCCACTTGCATATTGTGAGAGGAACACTATCCGTCTTCAGCTTGTGACGGATTGTGCCCGTCTTCAATGAGAATTTGTGCTTAAAAATATTGTTGTTATTGTATTGAAGTTGATCTTCATAGTATATTCTATAATAGTAACATTAATATTTGATTATTGGTATTGATGATTGACATGACCTATTGTATTGACCTATGCCTTAAACACTAAGAAATTCAACTTGGTACATCTAACATGTATGCATCTAACATGGTCTGATGTGGATCATATAAATCTTAATCAGATTGTTATACCTAGATAATTGTCATTGAAGAGTTATAACCTAATACAAGTTCATGAATTAGCCATTACCCTACGTAAATTTGGTGAAGTGGTAGTATTAGTCAAATAAACGTTTTAGAAACCTGTACAAATCTTCTCCATATATTATTGTCTCCTACAAAAGAAGTTCACTCGGAAAACACTATGTCAATGTCACAAATACCTATGGAATATAAAGTACTAAACTGCCCCCCATCTGTTATGAAATATTTATAACATTTTAGTTCATTTTTTACTTAAGATAGAATGAGAAGTTAAAGNCTATTGTTAGGATACATTTAATAACATTTTAGTTCATTTTCAACTTAACATAGAATGAGAAATTAAAGTTACCATTATTTATAAATTTATACTTATTAAACTCTATATATATGCGTGTGATTTAATAAGTTTAATTAATACTTATATTAGGATAAAATAAAATAAAATTTGTTTTGTTCTTAAGAAATCTTCTTTTATTAGGATAATTTTATTAAATTTTTTTAGAAATCTATTATTGTTATGATACATTTAATAACATTCTAATTCATTTTCAACTTAAATAGAATGAGAAGTTAAACTTACAATTACTTATAAATTTATAGTCACTATGTTGAGATATTGTCGAGATATCGACATATCTTCGTGAGAATAATACATGAGATAATATCGTAATAATATTAGAGTATAAGATATTTTAGATAATTGTGTTTCCCAAGTTACTTAGATGTTAGTTTACTATGTAATGATGTATCGTATTTATCATTTGAATAACATTAATAATATAATTTTCCCTTTGCAATCCTCTCCCCTTTCCTAATCTTATCATGGTATCAGAGCCTCGCGCTCTTGAGGCCTAAAATCAAAATTTCGCTATCTGTCGGTGGGCTAATAAATTACTTTTTTTTTTCCGCTGAATTCAAAAAAATAATAATAAATAAATAAATAAATAATATTATTATTAATCAATTGCCACGTAGAATCGTTTCTGGAAGTACAACATCATTCTTTTGAATTGTTTCAAGCAATTGCATCCTCATAGAATTATCTATGGCCTTCTCGGCTCACATCAAAAGCAATAAAATGTCCACCAACAATCATGGATATATCTCCATCTTTAAAATTTTATTTCAAAATCTTCAACTTTTCAAGGTGGTAAAAAAAAAAAAAAAAAAAAAAAAAAACTGGCGAGTTACGCACCCGAAAAAAAACTGGCGAGTTACGCAATCGAAAAAAATTAGCGAGTTAAGCACGTGAAAAAAACTGACGAGTTACACAATGAAAATTGTTTGGTGAGTCCTATACGCAATAAAAATTGTCTAGCGAGTCCTATACGCACTTATCTTACCAACCTTGAGAAGATGAACATGGATAATGAAGACGAATAAAGTGATGAAGATAATTTTTTCTTATTTTGCAGACTCATGGAAATTTCGACAAATTACCATGAGTTTGAGGGGGAATGTTGAGATATTGTCGAGATATCGACATATCTTCCTGAGAATAATATATGAAATAATATCGTAATAATATTAGAGTATAAGATATTTAGATTATTGCGTTTCCTAAGTTACTTAGATGTTAGTTTACTATATAATGATGTATCGTATTTATCATTTGAATAAATTTAATAATATAATTCTCCCTTAAGCAATCATCTCCCTTTTTCATAATCTTGTCATGGTATCAGAGCCAGTGTGACCGAAAGTCACGGGTTCGAATCCTGACAACCTCATAACTCCTCAAAAACTCACGAAGTGGAATCTAACCACTCTTCAAGCCCAATGGGCATTTGAGTGTATTGGGCATTTGAGTGAGGGAGCGTAATAGGATTATTTATAATAGTTGGGTCTCAACCATCACCTTAAGGTTTTGGTTGAGATGATTCATCTATCATGATATCAGAGCATTACTCCAACATTACTTCCTAGTATACTGAATCGATTCACCCTTCTTAAGAATATGATTTTCAGTTAATACTTGATTTAACAAACTATTCGACTTTTTACCATGTAGTAACAATGTCTTCTTCTCTGTTTCCACGAGTTTGGGAGCGCGTTTTTCGAGCTCTCTTTTACCTTTAGGAACTTGTTTTGTCTTTAAGAAATCTACTCTTATTAGGATAATTTTACTAAAATTTCTTAGAAATCTACTCTTGTTAGGATAATTTATTGAAATTTTCTTTAAATTAGAGTAAATTTTTTAAGATTTCTAAAAAAGTTGGATTCT
>VHZZ01000742.1:57411-67635 GCA_009801015.1 Silene noctiflora
ATTCTCACTCAAACATACGATTAAACCGTAATTTATTTTAAACAACTTATTAAATTATTTTTAAACTTAAATTCTAAATTGCGGGTGTTACATGTTTTCTATTCATATTTTTGATGTTATAAATGGCATTTCTGTGTTAAAAGGTCTTCAGTTGGAAAAATAGTTATTCATGCTACAGCGATATGAGTCTAATTTTTGCACATGTTTATGTTGTACTGGTATAGGGCCTACCTATTAGTCAGATTGTGTAATTTGGTGAGAGTAATAGGTCTAGCTTTGAATGATTACTCAAAATGCGTAACAATTATCCAGATTTGTTCAACCGTTGCCTTGTTAATTGACAACTGATGTTTGGTTGTAATATAAGTGAGCAAACACTGAGGATTGTAGCATTTGAAAGGATTTATTATATGAGTAGCCTTTTATACTGGTTCAGTAACTTTTGTCTGTTCAGTGAGTTACAATGAGTTACAACATGAATCGGTTGTCAGTTCAATGAGTTAAAACAAGAATCCCCATTCGAGACACAACCTAAATTTTTAAGATAAGCGTCATAATTGAATTCCCAACAACTTATTTGTATCCAGTAACAAAAAATAAAAAGGATTCAGACAAAATCAATAAAGAGATGAGGATAAGTACCTTCTTAACTTTTCAAAATAGGTCAAATGCCATAATTACGTTCTATATGAAAGATCTCTGTCCTTTTCTCTCTTCTTCTCATTCTAATTTGACGCAGCTGAGACTTTGATGAGTAAATATATGTTACCCTCTTTGAACAAATATAATCATATTCCTGCAAATTCTAATGAACTATTTTATGTTATAAAAGTAAATCCGTGTTTGAACATGTAATGAACACTGATAAAAAGAGCTCAAACTATGAAATTTTCACCATGTGTTAGTGTATCACATTGATAAAAAGAAGGGGAAGAATAAATTGAATGTGAATTTTCTATGTGGCTTAGATACAAAGCTTTTTGTTGAATGGACTTGCTTTATATCTGAAGTAGCTTTTGCACCCTCTTTGCTACTTGTGGATGTGCTCATGAGAACAAATTCATATACTCAAATAATGCAGAACTACACAAACGGTGCTCTAATATTTAACTCCANCCCTCTTTGCTACTTGTGGATGTGCTCATGAGAACAAATTCATATACTCAAATAATGCAGAACTACACAAACGGTGCTCTAATATTTAACTCCACTCATTGTCTTTAGTTTTTCACTCTTTTTTGTGTTTTGGTTTTAAATAAAAAAGCCTTAAATTCGCAAAATAACTAAGCATAAGCAATGCAGGCCAGTAAAATCAAGACAATGCTGTACAATGATAAAATTGAGGCATATGAAGATGTTATCCATGATAGAATGGAATATGAAACTTCAACCGCAAAGCTAAAAGCGATGCCTGAAAGGTATAGGACTCATCCTGATGACCATATATTTCAGCTTAGTTTTACTAACAACACAATTATTTAGCAAATTGGCTCAAGCCCTCTACCTGGTCCAGAGTATGTGGTGCTTGGATCCATTCCAAGGACACTTGGAGGCGTTGACCAATACGGTAAAATCTCCTGGAATTAGGTCACAGTAGCCATTACTTTAGGCTGCACCCTTATTAAATTAAATCCATAGATGCGGCAATTAGCCTACGGAAACCCATCGTTGTAGTGTTTTATTAACAATGTATGTTGTAGTTTAACACTAAAGTTTGAAAAAATGCAGACGCTTTAGGAATCCTCATCTACGTTGACGATGTGCGCCAAGTGCCCCGACAAACAGGATCATTAGTGGATGTTTCTGAGATTATCATTGTTGATTGGAGGTATGGACGTCTACATAAACCATAATTTATGGGTTTGCCAAAGCATTGAAAAGTTCAATTTTTTTGCTGGTACTTAGAAATGGCAGTAGTAGGCTATCCTAATACAGAAACTTTTTCCCAATAACAAAATATCTGGTAGATTAAAAAAAATACTACAGCTACTCAAGTCATTTTTATAGATTCTAATATATAGTCCAATAATTTCTAATTTTGTTAAGTGTTGTTGATTATCTTTCAAGGAAATAAAAAGTTCTGTTTTGTATCTTTTGACGCAGGATTTTCTCTTTTAATGACGACCTCAACTTTTATTAAGCTTGAACCAGAAGGAGAAATGGCTAAAGCACTTCGTTCTTGGTAATTTCATCCCATTTAGCATAGTTACATAGATCTTTTTAAAAGAAAAACTTGGTATGAAATGTTGGTTTACACTTTTCATTCACATTCAAATAGGACAAAAGCAAATAAAGAGGTTGTGAAAGTTAAGCAAGGCCAGGTAGTTCAAGTGCGCCTTCCTGACACTCGCTATAGAACAACTTCAATTAAAATGCTGCGGGGAAAAAAGGTATTGAAAACCCTATGCATACTGATTTCAGCATACAAGTTGTTTCTGGCCACCGACCATGTTAGGTTCACAAAAATGAACACGTTCCTGTTAGCCCTATGGGTATCTAACACCGTAGGTGTTAGTTATAGACTGAAAAACGATATGAAATCCACAGGCGTTAGGGACGTTACAGGAAGAGCGACATTGGCTTCATGTATCAGTTCTTGAGTTTGATAGGAAGGATGTCAGGTTTTACCTTGGATGCAGCCACTGTGGAACACGTAGTAATAGAGACATAGATGTTAAGTACAAATTTGATGCATACCGTCGGGACAATGTCACCTCCTCTCCAAGGTCAAGTTGATCACATCTATGCCATACGACTGTTCTTTAAAGAATTGGAATGAAAGACATGTACACTAACGCCAAGTATACAAGTGTAGAATGAATAAAACATTTGAAGCTATCGACGAAACTAGCTCATATACATTCACGACTTTTAATGAGGATGTTGAAAAATTCTTGGAGACAAAGGCAGCTGCCTTGCATGCAATGTCTGCTAAGAAAATTCTCTCATAAAAAATCAAGTTGTAACCGCTCCACCTTTTCTGGTTTTAGTACCCTAAACACTATAATTGTAATACCTGGATATTTTGGGACAAGTACGAGAGCCTTGGCATGCGTGAGAGTCATACGAGAGTCAAATATAGCTTTACACTAAACTAAATGGAGCTTACACTAGACCAAGTGAAGACTAGAGTGGACCAAGTAGGCTAGTAGTGGACCGATTAAGGTTGACTCGGCCGACTACAGTGTGTACTCGACCGAGTAGGCGTCACTCGGCCGAGTCACTCGACCGAGTGACGCTGACAGTACCCGATAAATGATATTTCGTCTCCTAACCCTAATTCATTTCTACCTTCTTCCTTATCTCTCCAAAATCTCTTCCTTCTCTCTAAAACCCTAATAAACACATTCATATGGGATTCAAGCTTACTTTAAGGGATTTCTTACCTACCTATCCTTCCTTCGATCTATGTAAGTAAGATCTACTCTTTTCTAGTCTTATGAACCCTAGATTTTGGGGGTTTTCAATTGGGTTGTTTAATTAGTAATTATTGTTTGTACATGGATAATTAGTGGGTAATAATAAGGGGTTTTGTGTTGTATTATAGTGTAGGATCATTTGTGATAGATATTATGTGGTATTGTAGGATGAAACGATCTTATGAGACAGATCTTGCTTATTAATTGGATTGCTTGTGAAGAATGCTAAAAGTTAGGTTAATCCTACTTGATTTCGGTATTGTATATGGGTTTTGTATGCATTTGTCACTTATATTCTATGGTATGAGTAGTCTTGCATTCACCATGGTAATTGAGGTTGATGATGAGTTCATGTATGAGTCGAAAATGCATAGTCAAATGGTATTGGTTGTGTAGACTTGAGCGTTGAGATTCTTGGACATATGGTTACACCATGGTATGTTGATAATATGTTGAATGAAGGGTTGTATCTGGTATTGTATTCATAAATTCATTCGTGTGTCTCATGTCCTTGTTGGAGGTTGTTGGTTGTGGTTGGCGGTGTTTAGGAGACGTGAGGCGGTTGGGAGGTCATCTCATGCCCGGGTCGCCTCTCGGGGCTTCCCACTCAGAGGGTGATATACACATTAATGGCTTGAGTTAGAGGAGAACATGAGGTGAGTCACGTTATCCGGTAGGGATCCGAGTCTCTCTCGAGCCCGGGTGCCACTGACGTGTTCGGAGTACCTTGTACGGGCTATGGTCCGGGTTATTTTGGTGGGCGGTACTGCGGTGTCATCACCGGGTTGTGGGTACGTCTAGGCGTGTCCCGATACCGGTGTGGCGTGGTTGGAGATTTTGTCTCATGCATTCCATTGTCGTGTTGTGTAGTCGTATTTCATTCGTCATGTCTTACATGTTTATATTATCAAAACTGACCGTTTGTGGCTATGTGTTAATTGTCACCTATTTCTGTGTCGATCCATATGATATTTCCAATCATATGGGGAGAAGGTTATGTACAGGTTGCTTTTGGTGTGATGAGGGAGATGGGACGTGTAACACCCGCGAATTTCCATTTCGGCATTTACAATTTAATTAGCTATTTATTATTCAATTTATATTTTAAACCCATTTTTATAAAATTGTGCTTTACATATATAATAATAATAATAATGTTAATCATAATAACCGTCTTAGGTATGTGGTAGGTTTTGGGACATGTTTTTAGTGATAATCGACTCAAATTCGGTGTTTAGGCCTAGTATGGCTATTGGGCCTTTCCTCCTCTTTTCTCTTCATAAAAACCCACCGCAAAACCCTCACAACTTCATCTCCGTCGTTTTTCTGAAATTTTCCACCTACAACTAACACCATTGTTACACAATTCCTCACAAAGCTTAGATTCACCATAACTCCCTCAATTATTCACCAATCAAGGCCATTTTCGCGCCATTCTTCTCCTTGTCTCGCCCTCCTTGTTTCTATGTAAGAAAGACACTACCTTTCTTTAGATTTCTACAAATCCGTCTTTCTAGGGTTAGAGATTTTCACTCAATTTCTAGGGGTTTTTGTTGGGGAACAAGCTTAGAGGACTCGAGCATGGCTATTTGACGATTTGGAGTGCTAAAAGGTAACAGTGATGGGTTACTCGATATTATGTCAAATTTGTGTGCTTATATGTTTTAGTTTACTCATATGTGTATTAAAGTTTGATTATTTATATGTTTCACATGTTTGTTATTGAATGAGTTTGTATGTGAAACCATCTTATGGTTGTTTGAGGGAATTTCCAATCTTTTGGTTACATGAGTGTTTACATGGATTTAGTAGTGAGTAAATCATCTTGTTCATATGATTGGAATTCAAATCTCATATCTATGTTACATGTTTATCCATGTCACACGGTGCTTGTATTGACTTATGATTGTGTTATCATTTGGTGGAATGATTGGATTATCTCATATGAATGTTTCATATGTCATTGTTTATGGTTGATTTCACATGCATTGAATATCATTCTCATGTCGTAGTGCTTATGTCAATTGGATATGCTTCATATGCTCTAAAATATTCTTGACTATCTGTGTTTTGATGGAATATGGCTTGGAGAACCCTAGTTACTCCCCACTGTCTGTGGCATTCATTTTAATGAATGAACAGGTTGCAGGTTGGTGTTTAGTTGGGGATTATGACGAGTGAGTTAGCGAGCGTTGTTCATACAACGACTGGCCTTTTGTTGTAGTTTAGTTTAGTAGTTGATTTTTAAATATTGTTTGCTCAAAGGATCGGGATCCCTTGCACTTATTTAAGTTGGAACTTGTATAAAAGCTTTCTTCGCTTAAGTTTTGTTTTACGACTTAGTGACTTCGCGGTTTCTATATATATCAATGTTTTTAAATTCTCGCATTTTCCGCCGCATTGTCTACGTTTACTTTATTGCATAACTGCGGGGGTTCACAAGACGAGCTACACTTTTGGAGTCGAGTCGACATGAGATAGATTTATATTAAAGAGTGGTAGTAGTATGACTTGTATTTATTTATTCAATTGTTTGCATTTATGTAATTCACTAAACCATTATTTATAATAAAGGCTTCTTGATTGTATATCTGAAACACTACCTCGAGAAACCGAGATGGTAACGACCCAATTATAATCCACACAAAATATAAGACATAAGTTCAGATATTCACTCTTGTTTGAGAGAAATAATTTACCCCTAACTGATGACATATGACAAGACACTCTCCCGGAATTACTAAACCGATTTGAGGAGGAAAAATCTCACAAACCCATAAGAACCCTACACTTAATATAAATCCACTATATATCAATCCAACTTGTTGAAAATTAGAGGCCAAGACCGTTGATGATCGAGTAGGAAATGATTTCAAGCCCCAAATTGTAGATGATTATCGGAAGCCCTAAGAAGCAATAAAAACAAACATGAGAAAAAGGTTAATCCCACTATACAAATGCTTATGCAAAATTATTGTTCACTAAAAATTAATCCATTCCTGTAGGCTAAGCAGAGCTACCTTACAGACCGTGAATGCAAGGTTAGAGCTACATGTGTCTACATCCATGTTGACTCAGCAACATATCTATCACGCAATCGAGTCCTTAGGTGGGTTTTAAAACAACTTACCCTAACTTAAGTTGTTAGCTAGGAGCCTGAGCTCATTATCATTTTGAAAACCCTGGAATCACGTATGTCTTTTGAAGAACCTGAACCAATCAATGTGGGATGCATGGTCTTACGTTTGTGGCATGAGGGCTACAGAAAATAAAATCCTTAGGCGACTAATCAGTTCAGTAGTTAATTAAGTACCCTATGAACACTAGGACTAATATGTGCTTACCTGTGTAAGATTTAACACCTTTTGTTGCAAGGACACTAAACCTATTGTGGCATCCACAACTTTTGTGGGCATAGGTTACTATGTAAGATCAACTATGTCTAAGCAGACAGCATGGATCTATTATTAGTTAATATAAGTCGCTGATGGATGTCCTTTTAGATCAACTCTTAATCCATAGTTTTTTTTACTTAAAGGGCGAATAACCAGCCTTTAAGCCAGGCGCATTCTATAGTAGAGAGTTTCAACATGCTGCAAATACAGGTTAAAAAAGTATTAGAGTTCAATTTAAGAACCCCAACATTGAGTAAATCTACTAAGACTTGTAAGGCTAGAATAATACTTAGGTATATATTAGTCAAGCAGATTTACTAGGCACTCTTAATACAGCATTTTTGTTGTTAGGTAATAGCTGGTTAGTAAGCGTTATATGGTTGTGAGTTTGTAATATCTATGTTAGTAGCTTCAAGGCCATTAGGTTTACTTAATAAATGAACCGTTAATATGAAAGGGTGTAATTTGGCCTGCACTCGTTGTTGTTGCGGCAGTGACTAAGCGAAATAAAACATCAAACGTAATTTATTACACCCTCCATAGTCGCAGCTACCCTCTCCCACTGTCTTTGCTAATTAGCTGATGATTATCGGACATAACAATTCCTTTAAATTTGTAATAATGTAACACCACCATTTATTCAGGAGCCTTTAGCAAGACATTCCCAAATAAATAAGATTGTTACCATCTCAGTTTTCTGAGGTAGTGATTACAAAGATAAACGAACAACAATACTTTAAATTAAATATAACGTTAAGGCCATTATTACAAACCAAATCCAAAATACTTAAATAAATACATTACAGTCTCAGCGGAAAATAAAAACTGAGTAATTAACTAATGTGATCTAGACTTCTAAGTTCTCTTATAGCCTCACNAATACTTAAATAAATACATTACAGTCTCAGCGGAAAATAAAAACTGAGTAATTAACTAATGTGATCTAGACTTCTAAGTTCTCTTATAGCCTCACACCATCCAGCTCCCAGCTTAGTCAACTCAATACATGTCAATCAATCTGCTCCCCAATAATTGTTTTATCACAAGTGTTCACGAATACACTGTCAACCACAAGGTTGAGTAGGATATAAATAAACAACAATACAGTAATAAATGCATACAAATAATGAGACAATGCAACCGATGCACCTCCGCATCCAACACAAGTCCAATACTCCCCGTGATCACATCCCGAACTCCCGCCCCGTCATTCCCTAGGCCGAGGTACAACTCAACCGTCGTTGAAATCCTGGACAACGCCTGAGGACAGCAGGGTCAAGCCTGCAGACTAGCCAGCCCTGGGCCTTAAACAAAGTAACCATTTCCAACATCCCAGCACACCAACATCCGACACAATATGAATGCATGCCATGCCAATAACAAATAACATATATCTCATGCCTTTAGTATTCATCCAATACGATAAACCATTCAACAAAACAATATTACACATAAACATGCCAACAAATAATAAACACATTAAAAATTACGGATGAGTTGATATATCCTACCTCGTAGCTAGCAACTCCGACAGCAAAAATCCAAGTAATAATTTGTAACACGCCCATTCATACAGGAGCCTTTAGCAAGACATTCCCGAATAAAAAAGACTGTTACCATCTCGGTTTCCCGAGGTAATGTATAACAAAGATAGCGGAACAACAATACTTTAATCAAATAATAATTTAGCGTTGAGGCTTTTATTACAAACAAACCAAGAGTACTTAAACTTATTCAAAATACAACTGCAGCGGAAATTAAACTGAATCATTAAGCTAATGTGGTCTATACTTCTAAGTCTTTTTGATGCCTCACGCCGTCCAGCTCCCAGCTTAGTTACAGAATTCCTGCCAATCAATCTGCTCCCCAAAATTGGTTCATCACAGGTGTTCACGAATACACGGTCAACCACGAGGTTGAGTAGAATATACTTAAACAACATAAGCAAGAATAAATTCAACAATGACACATGAGACTATGTAACTGATGCACCTCCGCATCATGACTCATTCTCTCTTCAGTCTACCACGTGATCACAGCTCGATTCATCCATCTCGCCATTCCCTAGGCCAACGTATAACTCAACCGTCGTTGAGATCCAGGACCGCGCCTGAGGTCACCAAGGTCAGGCCTGCAGAAAAGCCATGGGCCTAATAATAATAATCATTCCAATTCCATTTTAATTCCATTGTCTTTCCGACAATCAATACCGACATTCACTCAATGCCAATGCATGACATGCCAATCATTAAATAACAATGCATAACTCATGCGAATAATCCTTACTTATCATTATAAATAACCAACAACACAGTTGTCCATATCATACCAACTCAAACAATGCAAACTCATGCATCCAGATCATATACGATCATTAATCAATCAATACTCGTAYGAAACAATCAACCATGACAAWCATCCATAACARTCATCCATAATAATCATTCATACAATTAATCATATCAATGTAGTTGAGTAGGTATATCCTACATTTTAGCTAGCAAATCCCGTCTGCAATTCAAGTCACCAGTCAATAATACTCCACCACGAACTCGTCACYTATAAACACGTATTATATAATTAATTCATTATTCGATATCGTATCCTCTTACGAATTACATTACTGATTAATTATTAATTATTATTTAAGTATTATACAATTTATATTAGTTATCGATGCGTAAAAAAAACGAATAAAAACAAACCAACTCTCTCCAAACCCGCATCAAACACGTGCCTCTTACACGGCTTCTACCACCAATCCCCACCACGGCTGGCCACCTTGCACTCCGGTGGTCACCACCAGCCCTAGGGGTCTCTGCCTAGCCAACCACCAAGCCACCACCACCGTCCTTAACACCTCTCGCTCACGCTCCCTCGACTCGACACAAACAGCCGCCCTCGATAAAACTCCCTCGGAAACACCATAATAACCACCACACCACCACCGGCCATCACCCCCATCATCCTTAATGTAAGGCGACTCCATTGGTGGGATCCAACCACCCTCGACACCAACATAGCCACTACAAGATTCGTCTTAAGACGGTTGTACAATTCGTATACCCCGTCCCTTGTTTTCCTTTACTCCGACCACCAACGCACCAATGGCAACCGCCGGCCACCACGACTGCATCCAACCCAACCAACCACCCTGCATCCAACCCAACCATCCACGGGTCAAACCATCAATGTTTAGAGTCTCAATTGTGTTCAAAAGCCCGCGCACAAACACCATGTTCTCCCATCTGTTTCACGCTTCTCCGGCCACCTCCGTCGCCGTCGACGGTGATGCGTGTCTAATATATGATGTTTTACACCTCATTTTACACGCATTTCAGAGCTCATTTGAGTATTTTATGCTACTATTTCCCTTGTTTCGCGTATTTCTTCCCTTTTTGTGTAATTTT
>VHZZ01000743.1:39010-61279 GCA_009801015.1 Silene noctiflora
CTAATAATATAAGCCTTTACAAAAGAATATACAAGATAAAATTCTTTCTATAGTTACAACGACAATGTATTTTCAATTGGTTGATTTTAGGGACTAATTGATTGCTTTGTTGGCTGATTGATTTGGTTCCCTTGATTTTGTAGATATTGAAGGAATATGGTTAATACGCCCCCGCAAGATGGACGTCGGAGGAATGAGTCCAATCATCTCTCGTAGTTCATGGAAACGATGTTTGTGTAGCGGTTTGGTGAGAGTATCTGCCAGTTGATCTTTGCTAGCAACATGTTGTATACGGATGTGACCAAATTGTAGTTGTTCTCGGACAAAGTGGAAGGAGAGAGCCATATGCTTCATTCTTGAGTGAAAGACCGATTTTTTAGCATAGAGTGTGGCTGCCATGTTATCACAGTATAGAGTTGGGGGTTTTGTTATGACTACGTTATATTCGGTGAGGAGGTTATGAAGCCAAAGAATTTCTGTGGTGACGGCAGCTACAACACGAAATTCGGCCTCTGTGGTGGAGAGAGCAAGTCCGCGTTGCTTTTTGGAGGACCATGAGATTGGGTTGCGGCCCAGATAAATTATGTAGCCAGTGGTTGATATGTAGTTGTCTTTGTCTCCAGCAAAGTCAGCGTCGCAAAACGCATGAAGGCAAAGTGGAGTGGTACGATACAGATGAATGCCGAAGGTCTGAGTGCCTTGGAGGTAGCGGAGAAGGCGCTTTAAGGCTGACTAGTGTTTAGAGGTAGGATGATGTAAAAATTGGGCTAAGCGGTTTACAGTGAAGGCAATCTGGTCTAGTTAGTGAGAGATATTGTAGGCTGCCTACTATTGCGCGATAGTCAGATTGGTCTTGGATGGGGTGGTTGTCTTCACAGATAAGATGGGTTTCGGTTGCCATTGGTGTTGTATTTGGCTTAGCTTCAGACATTTTGTATTTAACTAGCAGATCATGTACATATTTATATTGATTGAGGTGAAGTCCAAGGGCATTAGGTGTGACCTCGATGCCAAGAAAGTAGGATAGCGGCCCAAGGTCTTTTATTGGAAAGCGTTGAGATAAATTAGTGACGAATTGTTGTAAATGGTTTTGAGTTGGTCCAGTAATAATAATATTGTCAACGTAGACAAGCATATAAATACATGTGATTTTGGTGTTGAAAATAAATAAGGATGAATCGGAGATTGATTGTTGAAAGCCATAGGTGACAAGGTATGTTTTTAGCTCAGTATACCAAGCTCTGGGAGCTTGTTTTAAGCCATAAATAGCAGTGGCGTATCTAGAATTTATAAAATGGCGGTGTTTTAATAAAATTTATATAGCATGAAAAAACGCCAAAATATAAATACTCAGATAATTCATAATACAATTTACGCTAAGGGCTTGAAGGCAAGAAAATGTGATCTAGTACATCATCGGTTTGAACTAGACGAAAAACATCTTTCTCTATATATAAATGTGACTAAGCAATCATTCAATTCTTGATTCCCTATGTTCTTTCTTAATTTGTTATTCACAGACATCATTGCGGATAAAGCTCGTTCCACGTTTGCGGTTAGCACGAAAAATAATAATATTAACCTTATTAGAAGATATACTCCGTACTAGGTTGTCACAGGATTTGCTATGTCAGTGTGAATATTAATCATTAATGCACAAAAGGCCAAAGGTTAATATTCTCGTCAATTCCATTAACCACAAAGCTACAAACGACAAAGCTTACTTGATAATTTCTTATATCTAATCACCTAATTGTAAAAAGCATTTTAGACGAAAAAAATCAAATTCCGTATTCTTTTTTTTTAATGAAATGTAAGAATATATTAATCAAAAAACCGTCTCAATTACATGGAAAAGACCATCCCACGGATTAGGCCAACTCCACACTAAACATAGGCCTAGCCCAATACAAAAACACAACCAATAAAAAACCCCAAACAAATACAACTAACAAATATAAATGAACCTATTTTCATTCAACAAAACCAGACATCTCCCTTTTATTACTGCTGCACCATTCCTTCATCATCCATTTTCTAGATCCTTCACCATTTCTTCTCCAAATTCATTATTTACATAATTGGCTAATTGGCAAATTGTTAATGCTTACTCATTAATTTTATAAACCTAATTTGGCTAATTGCTTACAATCACTCAACCATAAAACCATTTCAATAATTCTTTTCGAAGACGGAAAATGTGAGACGGTGATGACTGATGATGTCTTCTAATTTGTCGCCGCTTGATTGCTTGAAGCCTTGAAATATTGGAAATTATGTATAGAAAATTTTGGGAAGATTGAAATCGTGAAAGATATGGGGTTATATTTTGGTTGCTCTGTAGTCCGTATGTGAGTTCCTGTATATGATTTGCAACATTTCATTCGTTTTTTTTCTTTTTTTTGAAACTATTCTAATTTTTTTTCCTGAAAATTAATGGAGGTGAGGTTCACCCCCATCACCTTCTGTAAATCCACCCCTGGTAAATAGCCTTGTTTAATTTGCAAACATAGTTGGGTTTAGCGATATCAACGAAGCCTTGGGGTTGAACCATATAGACATTGTCATTTAAGGTACCTTGCAAAAAAGCGTTGCTAACATCTAGTTGACGTAGTGACCATGAGTTGGTGACGGCTAGTGAAAGGATTCAACGAACCGTTGTTGGTTTTACAACCGGGCTGAAAGTTTTGGTGTAATCTATTCCTAGACGTTGGTGAAATCCTTTTGCAACTAGTCGTGCTTTATGTTGTTTGAGGGAACCATCGGGGTTATATTTATTGCGATAGACCCACTTGCATCCTATTATATTTTCAGACGATTGTTTAAGGACTAAAGTCCAGGTGTGACTTCATTCAAGAGCTTAGAATTCATCTTGCTTAGCGGTTCTCCATTGAGGTGAAATCAGAGCTTGTTTTACAGTAGTTGTTAATGAGTGAGCAGTAGTGGAAGCATGAGCGAAATTGACATATTTTGGATTGGGCTTTCTTATATTGTTATCGAGACGGGTTACAATAGTGCGACGCGGTGGGAGTGTTGGTGGCGTAGGAGGTTGGTCAGAGGTAGGAGATTCGTGAGGTGTAGAGGAGAGGGGTGAATATGGTGGAGGGTTGAGGGACCATATGGGGAAACAGGTGTGGGGTTTTCAGTTGTGGAGGGAGCGACCATGGGAGAGGACGATTTGTGAGCTTGTGGCCGGCTAGTATAGACCTTGGTTATAGGAGGACGAGTAATAGGGATGCTTGGGGTAGTGGACGTGGTGGTGGAAGGTGGTGTGGGGACGGTAGGTGATAAGACTGGGAGAACTAGGTGACACCAATCATCAGGAGTGATGTTCATGGAGAGAGGGGACGGGTTGTTGAGAAGCCGAGTGTATGGAAATTCGTCTTCAATGAACTTGACATGGCGAGAGGTATAGAAGCGGTTGGTTTTGGGGTCAAGACAGTGATAGGCACTTTGTGTGGAGGAATATCCAACAAAGATGCAAGGGATGGAACGATATTCGAGTTTGTGCTTTGCATATGGCCGTAGCCATGGATAACAAAGACACCCAAAMTTATGTAACTTTGTATAATCGGGTTGTAAATTATGCATTTTCGAGTATGGTGTATGGTCGTTTAGTATAGGAGTAGGAAGTCTGTTTATAAGGTATGTTGCCGTACTAAGAGCAAATGGCCAGAAAGTTGTGGGGAGATTTGCGTATGATAGAAGTGCTAGACCCATTTCAACAATGTGACGGTGTCTTCTTTCGGCATATCCATTATGTTCCGGGGTATGAGGCGGAGAGGTGAAATGGTTTATACCATGGTCAAGTAATGTGTGGTTTAATTTCTGAAATTCGCCTCCATTATTGGAGAAGAATTGACGAATTGGTTTTTGGAAAAAAATTTCCACTAGTGCTTTAAAGCGAATAAATACTTGCGTTGTTTCGGATTTTTGCTTAAGCGGAAAAGGCCATATATATTTACTAAAGTGGTCTACGAAAACGTTGTAATATTTATAGTTTTCGCGAGAATAGACGGGGCTAGTCCATAGGCCGAAGTAAATGAGATCGAGCGGTGCATTGGTTTTAAATGACAATGTTGTGAATGACAATTTCTTGCTTTTGCTAATATGACACGATTCACAAAAAGAAAAACTGGAAAGATTAAATGATAAATTTTTATTAATAATTTTCATAACATCAAAGGTTGGATGGCCTAATTTGTGATGCCATGAGATTGAAGTTGAGCCTTTCTGAGTAGAATAGACAGTTGGTTGCAACAGACTCAACTCGTAAATACCATACTTAGCTCGGCCCTGGAGTAGTGTTTCTCCCGTCGATATTGCCTTAATAACAAAAGAAGAGGGTGAGAAAATAACATATGCATTATTGTCTCGACATAGTTGCGAGATTGATAAAATATTACGGGATATTTTTGGTACATGTAAAAAATTATTGAATTTAAGAGAGGAGAGAGGCAGAGTGAAAGAACCTATATTGGCAATATTGAGAGCAGATCCATTTCCAATAATGAGGTCGTCTGAGCCATGGTAGGGTGAATAAAAAGCAAGTGTATCAAGGTCATGGGTGACATGGTGGGAAGCCCCATTGTCTAGGAGGTAGTTAGGGTTAGGGTTGGTGGTACCATAGGTGGCTGTGTGGACTTGCGGTGGTTGTTCATGCTGACGGGTTGGTGGTTCGGGAAAAATAATGGTGGGGAAGAGTTTACGGAAAAGGGGACAGTCGGCTATGACATGGCCGACTTGTCGACACCATTGGCAGCGACCTTTGAATGGACGGGGATTCGGGTTTGTAGAGGGTTGGATGCAGTTGGTTTTATGGTTGTAGGAAGGAGTGTGATTGGGTCGTGGGTTGCCACGGTATTGGTGGTGGTGACGGTAAGCACAGTGGTAGGTTGTTGCTTGAGAAGGAGTTCGTGTTGAAGCAATTACTCATGGAGTACTACAAGCGAGATGGGATTGTCGGGGGCACGGACCGTGTCCATGACGGGTTTGTATAGATTGTAGTCAAGGCCTTTGAAGACCTTGAATACAATGTCTTCCGGATCAAGAATTTTTCCGATTGAAGCAAGTTGGTCAATACATGCTTTAATGGAATTCATGTAGTCGGTGATTGATTGGTCTGTGGTTTTTGCTATTGAATCAAGAAGATCCTTAATTTGCATTATGTGAGCACGGGAAGGGTTAGCATAGGTGCGAGCTAATATGTCCTAAGCGTCTTTCGAGGTTTTGGCTCGGACGACAGATGATAGGGTACCCATGAGGGCGCCTAGAATCAGTCCGTCTTGTTTCAGCCATGTGAAATAAGCAGGGTTGGGAGGTCGGTGTTATCATCACCAGTGATGGTTGGTGAGGGTGACAGATTGGATCCGTCTAAGAAGCCCAATAGACTGTAACCAAACAGGATGTGGGAGAGTTGGAACTGCCATGATGTATAGTTTAAGGGTGTAAGTTTGACACAGTGACTCAGGTCAAGTGAGGTGAGGGGTGCAGCGGTTTCGTGTGGTTTAGGAATGGTGGTTTCGTGGTTGGTCATGGTGGCAGCAGGTCTGGGTAAGGAGGTGGTGGTGCGTTTGAAGAGGGTGCGATGAGGGTGAAAGTTGATTTTGGAGGATCGTTTGTGACTCCTTGATACCATGTAAGACTTCGTTAAGATGATTTTTTTGATACATATTGACAAAGATAAAAGGTATATATATATGATAGAGTAATACTAAATAAGGCTAATAATATGAGCCTTTACATAAGAATATACAAGATAAATTTTTTTCTATAGTTACAGTGAGAATGTATTTTCAATTGCTTGATTTTAGGGACTAATTGATTGCTTTGTTAGGTAATTGATTTGGTTCCCTTTATTTTGTAGATATGGAAGGAATATGGTTAATAAAGTAGACCACATTGGTAATAATTGGTTCTAACGCATTGCCTAAATTACGAAGCAGTAAATTAACTACTTTATATATGAAACAACCCAAGAAATTCGAATAAGAAAACTTATGTTATTTTAATTTGGGTTCATATCGTTGAGTTTCCAAATGCATTCTACCCATAAACCTGAAAGAATATGCCTTATGGGTAGCCTGATCAGACTTGTTTCGACTCAATCCACAAATATCGTCCGTTAATCCATTACTATTACAAATGTGACGGGAGACGATTATGCGATATATTGAACCCACCAAGAAAAAAGTTACATGAACCTACCAAGGGCTTGTTTGGTTGACATAAGGGAATTAAAGTTCCCAGGAACTTCAAGCAATAAAAAATAGCAAGCATTGCTGAAATAAATCCAAGAAGAGGAAGTTGTTACCAGTTATACGGAATACAAGTTCGTTACTTCCTACGTGGTTAGAAAAATATACAGTATCCTCATCTTCGGCATTAGCCAATTCCTGAGACAACACATGGCAATTGAGCATCATCCCTGTCAAGGGAACATTGCATTGGAACATAGGTGGGTTATTCAAGCGTAGATGTCAAACAAAAGTGTTACTCAGAATTCTCAACCGTGATATTGAAACCTTTATAATAACATCGATTCTTCCTAACTCTTGCGAATTAAATTCAGGATCACTCAGAGCTTTTATTGAAAATTTGAGACAACTAGCAGGCCTCAAACTGCACACAAAGATACTTCCTTGTATGCATTTTCGTGCAGTCCCAACAGTTCGTGAAGGTTGGATATTTTGCAGTGGAATTCTAAAGATGTCATCAAAGTTTTGCCAAATTGAAGGTGGAACGATTACGTATTTTCCTTCAGGCTCTAACATTCTTCTCGGTAGTAAAGGCGGTGCTTCTTCAGAGAATTCAAAAACGACGCTAGTCGGTGTGTCTTCAAGTAAAGATTCATCAGTGGAGGGAATCAGAATTGGCGGGCTCTCAGAATCCGACATGGTGGAAAGAAGAGTTCGAAAAGAGGAGAGAATTAGAGATGTTTGTTGTTCTGACAATGCAGTTTGTGAGTGAGTATCGGCTCAGAAAAGGGGTACAAGCAAATGACTTATTAATACTTCCGTTATTTATAATAGAATAAAGTAAAATGACCTAGCACACGAGTTGTTGTTCTTTATATTGTACCACAAGATACACTTCACGACGTAATTCTTATTTTGGATCATCTGAAAACATTATTTTCTTTATTAGCGCGAGATCAAGATGTGTACATTTGATGTTGTTACCCAACAGTTCCTTGAGGTACCACAGTAATGATAATGCTGCTGCGTTGTTGTTCAACCGCCTAACTGGTTAGACGAAAACTGAATCAGTGTCATATATATAAGATTTAAGTTCGTCAGGTTCATTTCAGTGACTCGTCTACATTGGTGTATACTACTTTAGGTCAGTTGTGATATTTGAGTACAGTATGCGTAACCGGTACCGTGCCATATTGATGAGTTGATGACTATATGAAGTCTTACAAACTGAACACAGTAATTGATTTGAAATCGCAAAAATATAGAAGAAAGGACTCTCATATGATGTAAGACAGCTACATGTACTCTTAACCGTCAGCATTCTATTACGTGCTCATACAACAAGCAGCTAGGTAGTTGAACAGAAACAACAACATATTCAATGTCCTGAAACCTATGAATTCTGTAATTATGATCTTGAGATTCTGCAAACTTAACCTTACAAGTCGAGCAACGCATACAAGTATTAAAAATGTAACATAGCAGTGGTGCATCAGTATATGAGCAAGCTAGCTTCTGCTGACCTATAAAAGTATAAGGAGACCGAGAGAAATTTGATCAATTTGGAGACATATAAGAATTGAGAAAGATGAATTTTAAAAGGGAGAAAGACGATGACATGATCAAACTTGATAAAAATTAGAGATTTTGATGGTAACCAAAAGAATGATCTATTATTGTAGACAATTATTATAAATAAGTATCATGACCTCATATATGAGTACTTTCTTCAAATTATTACGATGTATCTTATTTTATACTCCTTACAATCTCATGACATCTCTCAGTCTCTGTACATTGCTACTAATGACGGGGTCTAAATACCCCTGATAAACACACGATCTTCAGTCCCTCACAATCGGATGGTTCACTTAAGTCTAAGCAACTTCAAAGGTCGAGTATCTAAGCTCTTCTTGGAAAACTTATGAGTTAAAGGCTAACTTGGTTGAGAACGTGTAACTCTCACTTCGAATGACCCCTTTTTGAGATAGCCACTTGTGACCTTTATAAATTCTGCAAGGGGCCGTAAAGATGGAAAAATCCCTTCATATTCGAACTTTCACTCTTTCTACCTTAAGGCATATCCAAGCGTAGAGTTCACACATTCGAGCACCACCAGGACATGTTTAGAGGTCAAGAATTCCATCTAAGTCTAAAATTAAGGGACTTAGTTTCGTACCTAAACAATTACAGTATTTTGTACGAAAATGACAATCACAAACTGATATATCACAGAATTCTGCCAAGTTAACCAACAATCCTCGTAATGTATACTAAAAATATTACGAACCATACAAACCAAGCGACACATACGAGTATTAGAAATGTAACATAGCAGACGTATCAAGCAAAAACACTATGGTGAATCAGCATATAAGCAAGCTAGCTTCTGGTGATCTTTTAAGAGCGGCGAGTCCAACATTCCCTCATAAACACTAGGTACCCCACTTCCCCAAGGTTAAATATCAAGATGATCCTCTTGGATCGTTCTGCATGAAAGAGCACCACGGCAACGCTAGTATTAGTCAATTCAAAATTTGTACTGTAACTCTCCCCTGCAACCATTCTGCAACTTCCATCAGCCTATAACAATGAATGGTGGATTCCGTGTATGAAAATAATGAAGGAAATGTTTATTTGGTGGAACAATGAATGGTATTTCAGATGTTACCTTAAGCATGGGATAGTTGGCAGTCCATGAGTTATAGTTTCCTGCCCTGAGAGTTGCGGTGTTATTCTTGATGTCAACTGAAACTGGCACACAGCATGAAAGTAGATTGTTAGAGATTAGAGTAAGACATCATTTTCTGCCTTTTTGTTTGTTATTTCCAATTATAGAATTTTCACATTGAGCAAGAAAAAAAAACCTTGAGGCGCTTTTTGCTGGAGTAGATGGTACAGTAGCTGCAAAGAAGAGCGACATGTCTGGAAACTTTCGGATTGCAGCAGAGTTATCTCCCAATTGTACAAAAAACCTTCTATTATATTCAGTTCCTTCCACCAAACAATAAAATGAAAAACAGCACATCAGACATCAGACATTAGACAACATTGTAAACATGAGTGGGCCATCTCGGGTGGACATTTATCTAAGCATCACCTCACGGGCAGGGTCGTTTTGAGGTCATTTTTATTCAAGCATATTTGATAGTGTGATCATATGTCGGTTTAGAAGGGTGATATGGTTCCTTAGTTGTAATTGTTAAATAATTGGCTTTTGGACTTGGTTGAGGTAATTATGCCTTTTTATTCCCATTTTGTAATGTGACTCGGATGCACTGATCAAGAGAACCTGAGGAGAATCCTTCCACAACCATGACGTGGTGTAAATACCCCATCTAGGACCAAAAATTCATCTTAGGATAAGAGGAAGTTAAGATGAGGAGAAATGAAGTGAAGAAAATAGCCAAAATGAAGAACTGAAAACTCATTTTTCACAAGGGTCAACTTCAAACGAGTATATCTAGAGTTCTAGAGCTTGTATCGACGCAAGTCCAAATGGAGATGAAAGCTTATTTTCTTAGCTTTCCAATGGTAGGTCACATGCCTTATTTGAGCAAGATACGAGGGAGATATGACCTTCACAAAACAGTGATGTCAGGCTGAAAAGCGCAGCTGCGCATTTGCGCGCGCAGGCTGCGCATCCTCTCGACAATTGACAACTTATTTTTCACCCAATTGTCGAGCCATGGCGCAGGCTGCGCCCAAGAACTGCGCAGCCACGCCCACCAGAGCAGCCTGCGCCCCCTGCGCCACTCTGTTTTTCACCGTCTTTTAAACCCGCATTTGGGCTTTCTTAAGTGGGGTTCGTCTAGGTTTTTGGGCAACCATTTATATACCCTAGAATTGAAACATCAAAAAATCACTTCATTATCTCACAAATTAGGGTTTAGGCTTGTAATAGTTTAAAGAATTCTCTATTTAAATTGTTAATCTTTCCTTAATCTTTTGGGGACTTTGAACAATATGGAAGGCTAATCTTCCTCTCTCGGTGTAATTTGTACCAAAGCTTTCAACTTTGGTGTTTGTACGACTTCTTAATCATCTATTTGTTATCTATTAAGCTTTCTTGTGTTTAAATCTTATATTAAGTTGATAAATGTTTGGATTGATCACCCTTGCATCTTGTTGATTTAATTATTGCATATCTTGAATGATTTTGAGTAATTGTTTGAKATTATTGAAGCAMGTTTRATGTGTGTTGGTTTGGCTTAGAATCTTCACATATTGATAGGAAAGCTTGAACCTTTAGTCACTTGTATGGTTTAATCTTATGATTGTTGGTCCTATCTTACATATCTTGGCATGTTCTTCATCCTAATGATTTAATCTCTTTTCAGGGTTTAATGTGTTGTTGGTTAAGTTGTGAAGAACATCTATTGAAAGATTTAATTCATATAGTGCTAATATCTTGATGTGTTTGTTGGGTAGATAGTATAAGGGTTGTAAAAGAAGTCACCTTTCACCATTGTTGTTAATTGAGGGCAAGTTACACCAAGTTTTTCACTATATTGATTGTTTCACATCAAGTGTTTGTTGTTTGGTCTCATAGATAAATTTTACATTTTTCATCATTTTATCAAGTTTCCATGTTAAAATTCTCCTTATTTGTCATCCATTGTTGCCCATTGTGAATATCATTGTTTGTGAGTAACTTGGTCGTTTAGTGGTTGTTTGTCATTAGCTTGGTAGTTAGTTTTAGTTAGTTAGTTAATTACAAGTTTTAGTCTTATTAGTCCATTTTCTTGGGTTCGACCCTTACTTCCACTTTATTACTATTCTTAAGTGCATAGTCTTAGAGTCAAGTTTGGTTTATAAATTGTTAATTTGATAGGGTAATTAGTGTAATTACGACGACCAAGTTTATCGCTATCAATATGTTTCACATCTATCGTATTAGGGTGTTTTTGTGTCGAGTTGTTTTCCGTCAAACCAAACAGATTTGAGACTGCTACATTACTATGGTCTATGGGTTTGAGTGAGGTCAGTCTAGGTTGGGTTAGGTTCGCATGGTCTATCTTCCGTATAAGATTGTCAGCAAAATAACCGAAAAGTTACTTGATACCAAACCATTCATTAGCCGAAACAGATAATGATGGGAAAACAGTGATACTTACATTTCATTGCGGTTTTTTAGTCTATAATTTTCTTCATATTACGTTTGCTAAAGTATGACGCAGTGAAATTAACTAACCCGTATAATGAAACTACCAAAGACATATATGATCCAAGATTCCAAATGATTTACAAATCCTATTAAATATCTTCGAAAAATAAGACTTGTTTCAGACTTTCCATTCACTTGACATTCGACAAATATGTTCCATTAACTATTTTCTCTTGCTTCTTTATTTTTCAAGTAAGAAAAAACAGTAAATATAAACTAAAATAAACCCAAAAAAGATGAATATTTTACCAAGTGAAACACGGATATCTCAGTTCCACTGCAATTGCTAAGATTTACAGTACCCTCATCTTCGACACCAGCCAATTCCAGAGACAGCAAAAGAAAACTGAAGCTCTTCTCCTTGAGGGGCTTGGTGCATTTAAACCTAGCTAGTTTCAAATGTAAATGTCCAAGAACATAGTTGCTCAAATTATGAACCGTGATATTGAAACCATTATCATTAACATCAATCTTCCCTGACAATCAGCAACTGACTTCAAGATTATTTAGAGCTTCGATTCCAAATTTCAGATACCTAGCAGGTCTGAAATTGCAATCAAAATTCCAGGGTGATCGATTCAAATGTAAAGGTTCGACAATGTTGTCAAGCATGTTTTCTTGGGAAGTTGTAATATTGTCTTCTAACTTTCTTCTTCGAGTTACAGCTGCAGTTTTTTCTTCTTTTGTAATTGGAATTCTTATATATACTAAGTTGCCACATATCTTTGGAGAATATGACTCAGACATGTCTCCTGAACTAGTAGACAGGTATTCCGAGAAACACTGTCAGAAGTGGAGTTGTTCTCAGAATCAGACATAGTGACTATTTGGTTTTCTTGTGAGTCTTCGAAAAATAGATGAATGTAGAGAGAATTAAAATGTGTGATTGTGAGAGAAATGAAACTGTGTAGTATATAAGTATATAATTTGGTGGCATGTTGGTCCTCATGGCAGGGATGTATTATGAGACTACAATATCAATATTACGGTGTATTATGAGATTAAATGAAGATCGGAATATTGGAGAATTCTGAAAAGTTGATCAACTGAACAACCCTGGTAACGTATAGGGAAAATCTTGTAAACCTTACAAGCAAAGCAACAGATATTAGAAATGTACTAACATATATATACGGAGTATCAAACAAAAACAATATGGTGCATCAGTGTTTATGATCGAGCAAGCAAGCTTCCGGTGATCTTTCAAAAGGGAGTCGAAAGAGACTATCACGGTATAATCCCTTATGAACTCCAGGTACCTTAAGCATTGGATAGTCGGCAGTCCATGAGTTATCGCTTCCTACCCTGAGAGTTACGGTGTTGTCCTTAATGTCAACTGAAAGTGGCACACAATATGATCCTAGATTGTTAGAGATTAGAGCAAGACATCATTTTCCACCTTTTGTTTGTTATTTCCAGTTATAGATTTTCATATTGAGCAAGAAATAAGAACACCTTGTTGAGGCAGTTGCTGCTGGAGTAGATAATGAATCATGATCCTGAAATCGTCAGATGGTACAGTAGCCGTTAGGAAGAGCGACATGTCTGGAAACTCGCAAATTACAGTAGTTTTATAGCTCAAGTCAACCAAAAACCTTCGAATATCTTCAGTTTCTTCTAATAAACAACAATAAAAATAAAAATAAAAAATAAAAACAGCACATCAGACATCAGAAAACATTGTAAACATTAGTAAATGTGTGCTTCAGTAGCCATTGGTTATACTAGCTTATGTAATATGTAGCTTAACTGGTTATTCTGGATGTGTCATCTCGTGTGCACAATCATTGAGGGAATGGTTCATATGATGACTATGCGACCTTTTTCAGGCTGAACACATCAATAGATTTGAAATAGTAGATATATAGAAGAGACATCCATAAGATGTCAGTCTGCTGATACTAATTATTAACTACATCAGCACTCTGATTCGTGCTCATACTATAGGCAGCTAAAAACTACGGAGTATCTACTATATTGCAAATATTCTATGTCTTGAAACAATGAAATCAAGAATTCCTCTAGAGAGATAAAACTCTCCCAAAGAAACCGACCTTTCATTTCCTCCCCTTGAAGAAACCTCTATACTACCTCCACCCCTCTGCTCCCTACTACCACTGCTTCTCTCCGAGACCGCCAGAGATGCGGCCGTCCCTTGGCCGATCTCTGGTGGTTCCGATGCTTGGCCATGGTAGTTTCCTTTATTTGTTCCTGACACCGACCTCCACCACTTATCTTTCTGTCTTGAGTCGTGCTTGATTTCAGTTTCGTTTCCGACTTTATTTGTGTTGTTGGATTTGGTTTTATCACCCGTTTTTCGAATCTCCTTAATCGGTACGCTCATCCCTCCTCTCCTTTGTTATAATCAATTTGTTTGTTTCCGAGTTTCTGGAGATGTCGATTGATTATTTATATGGGTTTGTGTTTAGTGTTTACGGGATGGCTTTAGTTTTTGTTTCTTCTTGATCAGAGCTTTACTTCCATCAAACTCCTTTTAATCACAATAATAACTCTCAAAATACCAATATAATGTTGCTCAAAAAGTAGCTTTCCGAGACATTGGTTCAGTTCTACCCGCTAGCCGGAAGGGTTGAAGGCAACTTATTGATCAACTTCAACGATGAAGGGGTAGAGTTTAACGAAGCTGATGTTTTAACCGCAGTCCAGGTAAACCACTTTTCGTTTGGCAGTATGGCTATAAGTATGTGCTTTTTGCATATGTTTGCTGATGCAGCAACCACTGTCACGTTTATTAATGATTGGGTTCAATAATGCTCAAGGGGTTTCTGGTAATCATGACACAAAATCGGTAATATTTGTGGCTGTCCAGAGTGTTCTGAAGGTCGAAGAGAGCATGTCGGAGATGGCTTCTAGTTAAGGTAATTTGTGTTCCCGGTCTTTATGTGATCTTTGGAGGTCTTACGTTTTCTTTTTCCGGTGGTGGTTTAGTAGTCTTAGTCCTTTCCATGGTCACGCCTCTTTCGGAGGTGATGCTTTTGGGTGGTAGTGGCAGCGATCGGGTTGGTTGTAGTAGGTTTTTTCATCATTTATTCTTAATTATCAATCTTATTTTTCTCCTTACCTTCGTCCTTAAGTCTTTTCTTTTCATTTCTTAATCGTTTAACATTATATTTCTCTTATTTCGATTATGGCATATCAATTAATTTTTGTCGGTCTTCGGGACATGTTTTTCGGGTCTGATGGTGCCGAGATGGAAGAGCTCCTCAGTCAAGCCTTTATGGAGCATGGGGAGCCATCGTTTAATAGTGTCGCCATCCTCAAGAATAAGGGGAACTTGTTCTTTAAGGAGGGTCATGTGCCTTTAGCCTTTTTTCAATACAAGATAGCTCTGAAATTCCTCTTGCTTACCCATCCTTCCCTCTTCTGATGAACCTTCTACCTTTTCTCTTGCCATTTCCTTCTTATTAAATTTGGCAGCATGTGTCCCGAAGGTTCTCAATTACAATCAGGTTTGTTAGTACTGCAATTTGATCTTGTACGTTGACCCGTCTAACGTTAAAACTCTTTATCGAAGAGGGTTAGAATTTAAACATATGAGTCTCCTTCCGAAGGCCGTTGCTGATTTTGAGTGTGCTTTTAAACATAACCCGCTGAGACCTCAAATGAACCAGTTGTCTTCAATTCGTCCTCTACTAGCTCAAAATTTCCTCATTTAAATTTTACCAATAAGAAGCAACCTCATAATAAATTAAATCAATCATCTCAAGATTATGATAAATTACTACATGGCAAAAATTTGGGATTCTACCACACAAGGTCCATGTCTTTCTTGAGGTTCCGTACCCTCACCTTAAAAACTATCTAGACAGGAACTCCCCATGAAGAAATTTCAGGGACAACAGAAGTTCCCACCTCTTCTCCTACACCGGAGAACTTTTTAAAACCTATCGATGTTGAGGACCACACTGAAAGTGTCACTCTGGTTCAAGAGGAGGTCATCGGTCAAGTTGATAAGAAGACTCGTCTCACTTCTACTTCTTCCTATGTTAGTAAGGTCTCGCTGGTCCAGTTTAAATTTGCAGCAGTTTGTAAATAGTCGCATAGCAATGGGGGATGCAATAAGCATCGTTCCTATGGTAAAGGTGAATGGGTCAATCTTTTACTAATATGAGGAAACGTACTTCCGTTTCTGTCAATGTTTTATCTTTTTTTTGCTGGTATATTCACTCTATCGCTACAGTTATGAGGGCAAAGAGAAAGGAGGTTTAGTCAATCAAACTTGATGCACATTACCACCCTCCTTTCAAGAAGCGTCGTATTTTTTCTTCAACTACATCTATCTTTTCTTCCGTCACTCGAGTATCAAGTAGTTTAGGGGGATTTACTACCCCTTTATTTGTAATATAATTTAACTCTATGTAGACGTTCTTTATTTTATATATATGAGAGTACTGTTGTCGAAAAAAAAAATGAAATATGTAAAATTGATCGTAACTTTAAACATTGCTATGTCCACATTCATTTGCACAAATGGTTTACTAAACTTCAAGGTTTATATATCACAGAATTATGTAAACGTATTCAAGCCTACAAAATCTTGTGAACATTACAAGCCAAACAACACATATTTGTAGTTGCGGTATTGATGTGTGTTTTAAATACCGCAAGCGCACAGTGTTGTTGTAGCACTTGAGGGTTGAATCACGGAGAACGAAATGCACTACTAGACTATTCATGTAGATAAGTTAGCTAGGTCAACAATGTAGCAAGATTGGTTTATAAATTAAGTAACTAAACTAAATAAGGAAATTAAACAAGTAAAACAAAGAGAAACTAAAAGCAAGTAAGAAATAGGTTGTATTTAAATGATAAAAGGCCTAGGACCTGAATTTCCACCACTCATTCGTAGTTTATCGTCATGATTCCTTTCAATCGGCGATTGGGGTAATATGTAAGGAGGAGATCGCTCTAATTCGCCTAACACCCCCCTTTCGGGTTCGCACTAGGACACTAGGTCGTCCAACCCCCCTCCCTTTCGGTCTCGGAGGTCAGAATCCTTAGGTAAGACCCCGACTACCCAAGGATCGTGCACTTTCCCAAGGTATCCTAGAATCTCCTAAGTCCAACTGACCCAAATCAAATTTTGGGTCATCCAACTCCTCCTCTCGAAGGTCGAATTCAAACCCAAGACTGGAGGTGCCTTTACCCAAGTTCTCACCTTCGGTCTCAACTAGGGTCGAAAAAATAATCAAAGATGGGTTCCCCATTCCCAACCTAACCAACTCTTGTTGGTGGACAAGGGTCACAAACCGACACTCCCCACAATCAACCAAATAACAAATCAATCATCTAACCAACCCCTACTAATCTTCCTCAAAAACTAATCACATGAGGAATCAATTAAATAAACTACTCATTAGGGGAAAATCGGGTCCTAGTAAAAGGACTACTCACTACTCATGTTTGTTAAGACAAAATAAGTGATAAAGATGGAAACTTGGCAATTAGATATGTTTAAAATGAAACAATCACTAATTAGCATGTAAATGACCTAATAAAGATGAAGAATTACTAATTAATCTACTATAATCCATAAATCGGCATAAAGGTTGAGTCTTTATGAAGAAATACATAAACTTTCACACAAACATTTTATCAAACACCTTCTATGCATGGAAGTAAACAAAGAATAAGATGAAAACAACAAGTATAAAAGTGAAAGGAAAGTAAACAAATGTAAACAAATGACAACAAACTAAAAGGGAGAAGATTTATACCAACAATAGAAGAAAGAATGAGTCTTCGATAAATAAATGAAGAGATCCTTGAAGATCTTCTATTACAAATCAACACCCAAATGTAAACTATTGAATACTTGACTAATTCTAAGAGATTGTGCTAAGTAATTAAAGCTTAATTAAGGAATTATTAAGAAAGTAATTAAGGAATAATCTTGGGTTGTGTGTACAAATGAATTAGGGAGGGGGTATTTATAGTTTCTTGCAAAAATGGGTCAAATTACAAATGGGCTTCAAACTCGAGTAGAGGTGGTCCCAACCGGTTGACCTGCCGCCAGTGTCCATGCCGGTTGGGAGTCTTCTGTAAGTTGAGAATCAATTAAATGTAATCAGGTATGCACATTCGGCAGACCGGCTGCTAGTGGCCAACCAACTGAGATGCTTCTGTAACTTATCCTCCAATTTCTTTAACTCTCAACATCCTCTTGCACTCCCAGCCGCCTAGTCGGCTGCTGGTGGTCTGACCGGCTGAGAGGTTTCTGTAACTTTTGTACATTTTCCACCTTGGCTCAAAATGAGAGGGGCTTCCAGCCGGCTGCCGGCCTACCGGCTAGGTAGCACTTCTCAGCACTTCTCTTCTTCCTCTTCATCACTTGGCTTACACTCCCGCTTCACTTGCTCCCATTTCCTCATTTCCGACTCATTTCCTAAAAACTGAGACATGACATAATAGAACCGGAAATATGAGAATAAAATGCATGTAAAGGCACGATAAACCGTGTAGGAAAGGACTAATAAGCAAGAAAAATAAAGGAGAATAACGTTATATGAGCGTGTATCAAAATTCCCCACACTTGAAATTTACTCATCCCTGAGTAAGCCACCTAGTTCAACTAAGACCCATAACCAACCTAAATACATTGCACACTTTACTCATACTAGCTGAATCGAGTTTAGCTACACCCGTAACCCTTTCAACTCACAATTTGACACCTTATGAGGGGAAGGTACCCTATTGCAAGGCAAGTGCGGTCTTGCTACAAAAAAAATTGGTTCAAAAGGCACATAAACTACCAAATCAAACATGGAGATGAACCATCGAAAATGAACCACTTTCGTCATATAAGTGGGGTTTTTCAAAGCCGAAACAAGAAGGTCCTAATGGTGGATAATAAAATCTCAGGGTCCTTTTTGGAGTCAAGTCCCTAATGCAAGCTCAAGTGACCTAATGATGAAAACAAAGATCAACCAAGAAACGCATTCAAGGTCGGGCAAAACGGGAGGAATGCAACATGACTCACAAGGTTTACAAGTCCAACGCAAGATTTAACACTAACTTGCTCAAGACATCAAAGACTCTAGGAGCGATCTCCTCAAAGTTTTCGCCCACCGCTCATGTGAATTTCGGGTGATTTTTGTGCTAAATGGAGTAAAATCACTCTCCTACTACGACTCACAAAAGAGTGTCTGCAATCTAGCGTGGTGTCCCTTCCTATAATCAATTAGAGATGAAAAAACAAGATAGAAGCATGCATAATGAAGCAACACGGGTTAAAACGGGGCATAGGTCCTGGGTGAAAATGGAGTGGTGCAAGCACCATTATGGAAATGTGGAGTTACATAGCCAAGAAGTTGTCAAAACATTCACCCTAACCGAACTTGACACAACAAATAAGCAATTACAACACCAACATTTTCAGAAATTTAGGCTCACTTTGGAAAAAAACATCGACTTCCCGTTCATTTATTCACAAACCTTACACCCTTCTATTGATGTGAAATAGGTGTAGCAATGGCACTTATTTGACTCACACAACGCGATACACAATTATCTTTTCTTTTTCTTTTTCTTTTTATCATTTTTCTTCTCTTCTATTTTTCTTCTTCTTTCTTTATGAAGCCTCTTATTTAACGCATATTGACCAAATTGACACAAAACTCGACTCTTGTAATGAAAGCTCAATTTACCGAGTATTAGGACTCAAATCCCCAATTATAAACAACCACAAAAAAACATTACAACTTCTTGATCAAGGGGAGTTGTTTATGGGAAGTATTTGATTATGTAGGCTTACCAAATGAAAGGCTAAGGCACAAAGGGGTAATCAAAAGGACGGTCCTAATTTAAAGGATCGAAAGAGAGTCTATTTTGCAATATAAGGCTTAACACGTAACAAAATTGCTTCAACATACATGCACAAAAACCAACAATCTCTACGATTTAAGGAATGAATGCCATGCTTATGCGTTTTGATGTGACACTCCAAGCAAGGAGACCTACTCTCTCCCTATAATGAGGCCGTTTATGGATGAGCCGGTCCAAGAAGGCTATAACCTTAAAATTTATGTAGTTTAACGCCCTTAAGTCAAGTATAAGCATCGGTTCGTGTCTCACAATGAGGTTTAGACTAGGTGTCTCTCGCTTTTCCCGTAAAAACAAGGACAACCATCACCAAGACACAAGCTATTAAGAGGAACAAGGCATGTAAGAGACAAATTTCCTTATTGACGGCTTACATTCTCCACACTTAGATCCTCTATATATTTATTTACAAAAAACATGCACTATGTACAAATGCAACTAAACACATATGAACATGGTAAATGAATGCAAGTATATACAACATGACATGTTACCAACAAGGCATGCAACATCTACTCTAAATGCAAACAATTTCTAAACCTATCAGCACATCAACACACACACAAATGGTTCCCAAACAGAACACCCTCATCAAAAAATCTCATCCTCCTTCATGCAAATATATAAAAAGGGAAGGAGACTGTAGGCACTAAAAATTTATTTAAGTGTCGAAAATAACAGAAATTAATTAATTTGGGTTAATAATAAATATTTTACTCAATTTAATTATTTTTATCCCTTTTAAACGAAATTTAGGTCATTCTGTGTTATTCGGATCCAAACAAAGTCAATTTGGGCTAATTTCGCAAATATGCCCGATAAATGGGCCTGCACCGGAAGCCCAAGAAAACCCAAAATTTCTCTATAAATAGGGAGAGGTTCATTCATTTTGGGGATAGAAAAAAAGAAGAAAAGAAAAGCTCTGGAATTATCTCTGAAAACTCGTGAAATTCATCGTAAGCAGTCAACAAGCACAACAAATTCGTGCCGCATGCACAAGGAAACTCAAACATTCAAACATTCAAGAGAGACTCAAGTCATTCGACCCTCTCAAGAATACAAGTCGACATCGCGCGTAGAGTGCATACACCCTCTACACGCGCACCCCCTCAAAACGCACGCGCACCTCTTACGTGGATCGTGCACGCGTACCCTGTTTGTTTAGTTAAAATCAGAAGAATATTAGAGATTGTACACGGACTTTTCTGATATTAATATAAACTCATTTTGTTTCCTTGTTTTGTATTTCAATTATCGTAATATAAAATTTGTCGTTACAAATTTGGTGAACCCGACGTGAAAATATCTAGCTCTCATCTCTACTACCTTACAAGTCAAGTCTACTACAATATGATGTCTACCAAGCAGGACACCTCTTCTATCAATTCCAAGAAGACCTATGCGGCCATCTTACAGGGAACTCCTAGTGCAGCAACCTCTCAAGGCGTGCAATCAACTGACATCTCCACTTGAGGAATGACAAGGAAGGTTGTTGTCAACAACGCTGCTGCAAGCCTACGCTCTGCACACATCCCTACAAGGCCACGTAATATGTCTGTATCCTCCATAGCCGCTGCTGCTACAGCTATCCTTGTTGCCTCGAGTCCTTCACGCAGGGAAAATGAATTTACTTAATACGAGGATACTAGAAGTGATAAGGTTGACAACAAGACCCCTTCTTGCAAATCTAAGGTGTCGCTAAAGAAAAATAAAGCCTCTACTCCCGTTATCGCATCAATCATGACTATTTCTGGATCTACTGTCGAAGAGAAAATTGAGAACATCAGCAAACTCCTTGAGAAGATGATGAAAGACAACGAGGAGAAGAATATAAAACTTGAAGAACTTCAGAAAGAAGTCGTGGAGCTTCGTGAGAATAAAGCAGCAAGTGAGTGCACCGACTCTGACAAGGATGATGATACAGATAAAAACGACGGTGACCAGAAAAAGGATGGTGGAAAGCCTTCTAACAATAAAATTGGCGCCTACACGGAAAAGCAGTTGCAAGAGTTGGTAGCTAATGTAATAAAGGGTGAACTAGGTGATAGCTTCATCAACAATGAGCGTTACATCAAACCTTATACTAAGAAGATTGATAGGTTGCACATGCCCCCTAGTTATCAACCTCCAAAGTTTCAACAATTTGATGGGAAAGGAAATCCAAAGCAACACATTGCGCACTTCGTTGAGACATGCAACAATGCTGGAACTGATGGTGATTGTCTAGTCAAGCAGTTTGTGCGTTCCCTTAAAGGAATTGCGTTCGACTAGTACACGGATTTGGACTCCGAGTCAATTGACAGCTGGGATCGCTTGGAAGATGAATTCCTTAAAAGATTCTACAGCACTAGACGCATCGTCAGCATGAGAGAGTTGACAAATAAAACATAATCGGAAGATGAACCTGTCGTTGAATACATCAACCGATGGCGTGCGCTGAGTTTGGAATGCAAGGACCGCTTAAGTAAAACCTCGGGGGTGGAAATGTGCATCAACGGGATGAGCTGGGATATTCTCTACATCTTGAAAGGCATCAAACCTAGAAGTTTCTTACGAGGTGTCGCAATCCTATCAAAAATAAATTACCGTAGCAACAACAAATTAATGTAGTATTTAGGGGTTGAATCCACAGGGAGTACGGTGGTTGTTAATTAGTTGTTATGGCTTGAATTTTACCTTGGATGGTCACGAAGTGTGAGGGTTTGTTGATTTATGCAATGTAAAATATAAATGCAAACAGTAAAATAAAAGTCGTCTAGGACGTTTGATTCATACATGCAACTTGACATCTAATTTAATTATTAAGCTAGTAGACACAAATTATCATCTAGGCCTAACGACACCCATCTTTCACTTTTAGCATCGGCCTTAAATCGGGTCCTAACAAACTTTCACTATGAGTTAGGTCGATCTACTACAACATGCTAGTTCTAATACGAATTCGTGCCTCTCGACTTATAGATTGTATAACTGTTGGAGTAAGTGTCCTCAACAATAGTGCGATCACAACGATGATTTAAATATCATTATTAAAATCTCATAATAAGAATACGCAAGGGATAA
>VHZZ01000743.1:95621-105685 GCA_009801015.1 Silene noctiflora
CTTTCATATTTCTTCATGCATGCTAAAATCCTTTAAATTAAGATGTTAATTTATAAATCCAGTATCTTCACATAGTGTATGTGAGGTTCCTTCAGATTGTGCACGCGTACCATGTTTGTTTAGTTAGAATTAGAGGAGTATTAGAGATTGTACAAGAAATTTTCTGATATTAATATAAACTCATTTTGTTTCCTTGTTTTGTATTTCAGTTATCGTAATACAAAAATTGTCGTTACAGAGACGGTAAAGGAGAAGAGATAGGAAAGTGTATACCAAGCGTCTTCTAATCTTCTATTTGCTTCTGGCGTTCCTTGTGCGCCTATGTCAATGGTTAGCCAAATGAAATATACACAATATATACAATGCATGTTTATGTGATTTTTAAAAAAAATTCAATTTTTAGTCACTTTTTTTAATTTTATCAAATTTACAAGTAAATATAAACAAATATACAAAAATGGATGTTTCCTCCCCACACTTGATATTTACATCGTCCTCGATGGAACGAAATGTAAGGAGGAAATAGGAAAAATAAAACAACTTGTTTTTGATTTTTTAATGTTTGGTGAAATCAAATACATGTTTTTGTAATTTTTCGATTTTTCTTAAAATTAAAAAACATGTTCGTTTTTTTTTTTTTTTTTTTTGGGGGKGGGTGCGGGGGAATGGGGTGAAATGTGGGTAAGAGGTTATTTTAGGTGAATAAAAATAACATATTTTTGTGTTTTTTTTTAAAGCAAACAACATGTTTTTTGTGTTTTTCTATTGTTTTTTTTCTTCGAAAATGAATGTTATGCATAATCACTAAGCTATATGCCAAATGTAAATACAATGCAACTAAACTACATTAATTCAACTACATGTGACAATATATTACAAAAGTAAATACTAATGCAAGCATAAATGAATGAAACTACGTGATTGCTAATCTAATATATATAACTACAATAAATGCAAGCGGGAATTGAAATATGCATGAGAGAATTTGAATTGTCGGGATCATACTTGGCATTTAGATTGTGGAAAGGAGCAAAGGGAAGCAACTCACTCGGCTGCCTCATCGGGCTTATATCCCGACTCCTCTTAGTCATTGTCGGGATCGAACTTGGTGCCTCAGATGTAGTCATCCGAGCTCGTAGGCATAGTGAAGTCACCACCCATGGCCGGTCACATAGTCAAACCCGTACCCGGAGGCTCCCATGGGACTAACATCACTAAAGAACGAAGGGCCCCCGCCAAACCAAGAACCCGTGGCAGCATGCCCTTCCCCTTGAGAGACATCGGAGTGGGGAAGGCGGGTTGGTTGAAGTAGTCTTGTTGTAGGTTGATGTCCCCGTAAACCGTGGGGCCATCTCCACTCCCGTACCCTCCATCCGGTGTTAGATAATTGATGAGGGTAAAAAGTCGTCACAGCCTATCAAACAAATTTATAACTCGATACCTAATTAGTATAGTCGGGTAAGTCGAGGTCGATCACAAGGATGGTGGGGTTAGGCTACAAGTCTCGATTTAGTTATAGTTTTAGTCGAAAGCAAGATTAAATGTTGAAAGTATTCTAAAAGTGACTAAGCTTATGAAATGATAAATAAATAACTAGAATAGATATGGAACGATAAATTAAGGAAATTAGGGGTAGTGGGGGTGTCATGTAGTCAAGTCTCGGTCTAGGAAAGGGAAAACATATCATTAATTAGAATTATTTCAAATAACCAATTAACATATTAAGTAAGGTGATTATTGTAGATTAGGGTCTCAAATTAGCATTCTTTCAAACAACTAATTAAATTTCCAATTAATACATTAACTCATTGTCATCACATTAACTTAACAATTATAGTCAAATAATTAAACTAATCAAACCTCAAATTTCTCGTCGGCTTAATTAAGTACCCTAATTATCATTAGTGTCACAAGACTAATAATAAATAATAATCAAACAAAACACCATTAAAACAATTATCCAATTCAAGACTCAAACTTTTCTACACTAACCCCCAAACCCTAACAATTAAACTACTCTAACATAATTAAATTAACAACAATTAATCTACCCACTAACATTAAACATGAAATAAACATAATTAAAGTAATAAAGATTGAAACTTTGAAAAAATTACCAACTAAAATTGAAATAAACATGAGTGAAACAAATGATATCAAAGAGAAAGGGTAAAAGAAATATACCAAACTTGTAATAAAATGAACATTAGAGAATAGATCTTGAAGATTAATTATACAAGATTCAAACTTGGATGAATTTGATAACTAAATTAATTAGCCCATAAAAATAAATAAAAGAGAGGAAAAAAAATAAGTGTGGAGTTTTTCCTGTTTTTTATTTCTGCCTAAAGCTGCATACCCCAAAAAACCTGTGTTCGTATCTCTCCTCCTACTCTATATGGTCCCTCATTCAAAAGAAACGACATTTCACAATGAACAAAACGTAGTAGTACAACTCATATTAAAATAAGGGCAAAAACGTCTTTCTGTCTTTCTTTATTCATTTCCTCCTCAAAACTCACCCAACACCATCAAATTAAATCAATTAGAACCCGTTAACAAAACGGGACCCTTGTAACTGGTAATTCGATCGGGTTGCTTGGCAGAAGAGCGACGGGTTGACGGAGCAGCGACGCCGTGGTCGAATTAAGATAAAGCAGCTTTGAACGGTTGTCCTGGTGTGTGTTCATGATTGCTCGGCGGTTCTTGTCGAGATGGAGGTGGCTCGAATTCTAGGCGCGGAGCAGAGTAGGTTTAGTTGTCGCCGTGGTTGCTGCTGGTCATCTTCATTTGAACGAGTATGGTGGAGATTCTGGTGGGGCGACGAAGGGCTGCTGGTGGTCGAGTTATGATGGGTTGATGGTGAGGAAGATGTGTAATGGTGGTTGAATTTAAGGCGGGAACGGCGTGGTGGTTGCAGTAGAATTGGTATAAGCAAAGCTTAATTATATTGAATGAAAGAGACAGAGTATATATACACCTAGGAATACAAGCTATAGAAGGATACAAATATTTAATGATAGTATACAACCAAACTAAGGAAACCAAATAACTAAAGAAGAATAAACAAGGAAGGAAAATCATATACAATATTACAAGATTAATAGAAGGATCAAGAGATATCCTTAACACGCTCCCGCAAGTCGGACGTTCCAAAGGAAAGACCGAGCTTGAGTAGAATAGGATATAAACTCGGGCGAGCCAACGGCTTGGTAAGAGCATCAGCCAATTGATCATTGGCGGAGATATGTTGAAAACACAGTAACCCTTTATTAACTTGTTCCCGAACAAAGTGGAAGGCGAGAGCAACATGCTTCATACGAGAGTGGAACACAGGATTTTGCCGAGTAATGAGTTGCCCCTAAGTTGTCACAATAGATAATTGGAGGTGATAAAACATCAAAGGCGAGTTCAGAAAGTAACGACCGAAGCCATAATACCTCGGAGGTGACAGCAGCGATAGCACGAAACTCGGCCTCGGTGGAAGATAGGAAAAGAGCACGTTGCTTCTTGGAGGACCAAGAAATGGGATTACGGCCTAAGTAAACAATATAGCCAGTGGTAGAGACGTAATCATCCTTATCACCGGCCCAAGTGACGTCACAAAATGAATGTAATGACAGTGGGGTATCACGATGCAAATGAATGCCAACGGTGAGAGAGCCCTTAAGATAACGACGAAGTTGCTTCAAAGCTAACCAATGGGACTCTTGAGGATCCTGCATGAACTGGGCAAGTTTATTAACGGCAAAGGCAATGTCTGGATGGGTAAGGGAGAGGTATAGGAGACTGCCTATCGTTGCGCGATAGTCAGACGGGTTAGTAATGGAATGGCCAGTGGTGAGTGAGGGGAGGATATGGACTCATGGGTGTCGATGTGGGCTTACAGTCAAGCATGTGAGTGCGTGTGTCATGAATATACTTGGTTTGGGTGAGACGAAGGCCAGAGTTAGTAGGTGCAACCTCTACCACGAGAAAGTACGACGGGAATTCCAGATCCTTAAGAGAGAAACGATGGGCAAATGAAGTAAATAAGTGAGTAAGGGAAGGGGATGGTGGACCAGTAACGATGATATCATCGACATACACAAGCATGTAAATGGATTGTGAACGACGATGATAAAGAAACAGTGAGGGATCGGACAAGGACTGAGTAAAACCAAACGAGAGAAGATAAATTTTCAGTTCATTATACCAAGCTCAATGAGCTTGTTTGAGGCTGTAGATGGCTTTAGACAATTTGCAAACATGATTGGGGAGGGAAGAATTGATAAACCCGGGAGGTTGGGACATAAAAAAAGTTTCAGTCAACGTACCTTGGAGAAATGCGTTTTTGATGTCGAGTTGTTTAAGAGACCAACCACAGACGAGTGCAAGTGAGAGAATGAGGCGCACCGTGACGGGTTTGACAACAGGGCTGAAAGTTTCAGAATAATCAACACCGGGTATTTGGTGGAAGCCTTTGGCAACAAGACGAGCTTTGTACTTATAGATGGTGTTATCCGGATTGTACTTGATTCGGAAAACCCACTTAAAACCTATGACATTGTAAGTTGGGTCGGGGGGAATGAGAGTCCAGGTATGATTGTCGAGAAGGGCCTGGTGTTCAGCAGCCATGGCAGAGTGCCAATTGGGGTCAGTTAAGGCAGTTTTTAACGTGACAGGGAGGAGGGAGGGAGAGGAGAGTTGCACCATTTTCGCATACATGGGATTGGGGACACGTATATTATTCATCAGATGAGTGGTGGCACGCAAGGGAGGTTCAGGGGCAGGGATATGGCTGGCAGGGGGAGGGGAAAGCACGGGAGAAGAAACAGGGGATGGGGTAGGGTATATGGGAGTAGCAGCGAGCTGATCAGGGGAGCAGTAGGGGGAGAAGTAGGGGGAGTGGGAGGAGGATAAGATGGGGGTGCGAGGGGAAGAGGGAGAGGGGGTGGTCAGAATAGGGAGGGATGGGGAGAACTATTGAGTTAGAGAAGGGGAGGGAGGGGGAGAGGAAGTGGGACAGAGTTGAGGGTAGAGGAAGACAGACTCAGCAAACCTAACATGTCTAGAAGGGAGAAACATTCCCCAATGGTGGAAGTTGGCATGCGATTTGTAAGATAAACCGTCGTGACAAAAGCATAAGACCAGAGGGTGGGGGGAAGAGACGCGTGTGAGAGGAGGGAAAGACCCGTTTCAACAATGTGGTGATGCCGTCTTTCGGCGATGCCATTGTGTTCTGGGGTGTGTGGGGGAGAAGTGAGGTGAGTGATGCCATCGGCAGTGACGTGAGGAGTGAGTTTTAAATATTCGCCTCCATTGTCAGAGAAGATTTGAATGATGGAACGATTAAAATACTTCTCGACTAAGGCACGAAAACGAGTGAAAACAGTCGAGCTGTCAGACTTCCTCTTGAGAGGATAAAGCCATGAATAGCAAGTATAGTGGTCGACAAAAACTACATAGTATTTGTAGCCATCGACGGAATGAAACGGGGAAGTCCAGACATCTGAAAAAATTAATTCAAGAGGATGAGCAGAGTGTAGAGTAGAGTCCGAAAAAGCAAGTTTATGACTTTTATTAATAGAGAATACATTACAATTAGAGGGAAAATCATGCTTTAAATTTAAATTAGCTAAATGACTAATAGAGCCTAGGATAGCGGGGGCTGGATGTCCGAGCCGGTGATGCCAAAGGGAGATACGTGAGGTGCAAGTAAGGTGAATAGTAGGGAAGCACGGTGCACACCATTCATATAAGCCATTCTTAAGCAGACCTTGAAGGAGCATTCGACCCGTTAGTTGGTCCTGCAAAACACACAACGACGAGATAAAGTGAGCAACAGCATTATTGTCCAAGCAAAATTGTGACACAGAGAGAATATTTTTGGAAATGGAGGGAGTATGTAAAACATTATCAAAGACAAGTTTTGAAGGAGAATGAGGGATAGTGAATGAACCAATATTAGCAATTGGAAGAGAAGAGCCATCGCCTATCAGAAGGTCATCATTCCCGTCATAAGGGGCATGGATTGCAAGGTTTTGGAGATCATGAGTAATGTGATGGGTAGCCCCATTATCGATGATCCAGTCCGAGGAAGGAGATGGAGTCACAGCGGCAGTGTTGGCACGAGGAGGGTAGCATTGGTGTTGGTTTTGGGTGGAGGGATAGGTACGGGGAGGGACAACAATGTTTGGGTATAGGGACTTGAAAATGGGGCATATTTCGAGGTAATGACCAGAGACATGGCACCACTGACATTTACCTTTGAAGGGAGTGGTCGTGGTGGAGGAGGAAGGGGCAGCGGAAGGTGAGGCAGGGAGGGGAAGGAGACCAGGAGCATTGGAGGTGGAACGGTGGTTGCTGTTGGAGTTGGAATAACGATATTTGTTGTTGTGGTAAGTGTCATGGGCTGAGGCAGGGGTGTGGAGTGTGTTGTTAGATTGGTTGGTGGTATGTTTAAGAGATAGGTCGAATTGGAGGAGCTTTTCATGCAGAGCATCGAACGAAATCGGAGTATCACGATTTCGAACTGCTTCAATAAGAGAGCGATAAGTCTCAAAATCGAGTCCATTGAGTATTTTGAACACGACATCTTCATGATCCATGACTTTCCCTAAGCCAGTAAGTTCATCAACACATGAACAAATAGCCTGCACATAATCAGTAGCAGATAAATTAGTCTTAGAAATCAAATCAAGGCGATCCTTAATTTGGAGGATATGGCCTTGAGACGGATTAGCATATGTGAACTTCAAAGTTGTCCATATTTCAGCCGAGGTGGTAGCACCAAAGAGGAGGTTAGTGATGCTAGAGGAGATGGTTCCTCGAAGAGCACCACTCAGCAGACGGTCTTGACGAAGCCATGTGAAGTACGCTGGATTAGGAACGTCACTGGCTTTGTCATCTTYGAGGGTATTAGAGGGACATGGATGTGAACCATCCAAGAATTTGATAAGGTCATAACCAAACAGAAGATCTTCTATTTGGCGAGACCAAGCACGATACGTCGAAGGATATAATTCAATGACGTTGGCAAAGTTAACAGCAAAAATAGGGTTTTGGGGGTCAATCGGATTAGGCAAAAGTTGAGCTTGACCGGCCATGGGAGAGGCAGAGAGAGGAAAAATTAGGGTAGGATCTTTTGAGGCTCTTATACCATGTAGAATTGGTATAAGCAAAGCTTAATTATATTGAATGAAACAGACAGAGTATATATACACCTAGGAATACAAGCAATAAAAGGATACAAATATGTAAAGATAGTATACAGCCAAACTAAGGAAACCAAATAACTAAAGAAGAATAAAAAAGGAAGGAAAATCATATACAATATTACAAGAATAATAGAAGGATCAAGAAATATCCTTAACAGTTGCTTGGTGTTGCTGCTAGCTGGTGTTGTTGTCGGCTATATTGTTGCTGGTGTTGTTGCCGTTGTTGCTGTTGTCGCATTGCTGAACTGGACTCGGCTTTCGACACCGAGTTTGTGCGTGGTTGTTTACGGAGGAGCTTATGGCTGATTGAATGGAGGGCGGAAATGGTGGTGTTTGATGTGGTTCGAATTGCAGCAAAGTTGATGCCGAATGGATGTCGTCAATTAGTCGGATTTTGAGGACGGAATGGTGATTCGAGTTCAGCCATGGTGATGGTGATCCGAATTGGTGATGCAGTGTTTGGTTTAATGATGGTGGATGAGAAGCAAGGCAGGTGTGCGTGGTCAAGTCCGGGTTCTGACGCCGCGTCGAGATCGAATGTTGTTAATGGGGATTGAGGACTGACAGAATAATAGTAATTATGTTTGCCTATTATTTGTTACCTTTTCTCTTGTATTCTATTACCTTGTTTGTAGCACTTAGTTCCTAGTTTGTAGACTAGCTAATTTGTATTTATACTCCTCTTTATGCTAATGAAAGATCAACCATTAATCTCCTTTATGGTATCAGACTAGGGTTTGAATTTACACATCGCTTATGCTCACCTTATTCTTTCTTCTCTTCTCTCGACCTCACGTTAAAACATTGACTAACGACGCAACTGCAAAATCCTCTTTTCACCCCGCTCTTGCCGTCAATAGTATAGGGAACCATATCACCGTACTCCTCGGTATGGATAACAATCAATACCCTTTATGGGTCGCCCTATTCACGAATCATGCGAAATCAAATCGCGTGCTTCATCACATCATCAAACCAAATGGAGGTCTTCCTAGGCCTCCTTCCACTGACGATGAAAAAGAATTGTGGGAGACCCTCGACGCTACGGTTCTACAGTGGATCTACTCCACCGTCACCAATGATCTCTTGGAAACTATTGTCGAAGCCGACACAACTGCCATGGCTACATGGGACCGTCTCGCTGACATTTTTCAAGATAATAAGAATTCTCGAGCGGTGACACTCGAACAAGAATTATCTCACGTTGAAATGGCTGATTTTCCTTCCGTCTACGCCTATTACCAACGACTCAAGTCATTGGCTGACCAGTTAAAAAACGTTGGCTCTCCTGTCTCGAACAGTCGCCTTGTTCTTCAATTAGTCTCTGGCCTTACGGAGGCTTATAACGGTGTCGGGAGGATCATCCGCCAACGTGATCCCCTCCCTGCAATTTACCAGGAACGGTCCATGCTTACTTTGGAAGAAGTCAGTCTCGCCAAACAGAATTCATCCTTTGCTGCCTTGTTTGCATGAGGTTCTTCTGATAGCGAAGGCGGTTCCTCGTCCAAGACGACTACTACTCCAACTGGTAAAGGTGGGCGTGGCGGGAAGAAGAAAGGCAATGGCAATAAGAGTGGTAAGGGAAAAAACGACAAGAATAAAAATCAAAATTCAGTTTCGTCCCTTGCCTCCTCTGCTCCTATGCCGCCTGCTGCTTCAGTTCAATGGCCAACGGGATATGGCCCGTGGAAATGGCCCCCCTCTCCCTGGGGCTACCCACCTTGCCCATATCCTACTGGTCCATGGGGTCGTCCGGGTTTGCCATTTCGTCAACAGCCTGTAATTTTAGGTGCCCGTCCTGCTCAAGCTTATGCTACTGACGGAAAAACACCAACGCAGACGGAGATTGAGGCTGCCATGTACACACTTGGGCTTACCCCGCCAGAACCATGGTTCATGGACACCGGATCTACGTCTCACATGGCATAGAATCAAGGTAATCTCTCTTCTTTTGTTAATTCGAGCATTAGTAATGGTACAGTAGTCGGAAATGGTCACTTTATTCCTATTAAGGGTTACGGTCATGCCACAATACCGAAACCACACCCCCCACTCGTCCTTAAACACATCTTGTACGCCCCTCACTTAGTTAAAAATTTGGTCTCTGTACGCAAATTTACTAAAGATAACAAGGTCTCTGTTGAATTTGATCCTTTTTGTTTTTGTGTGAAGGATTTGCGGACGGTGATTCTTCTAATGAGGTGTGAGAGTCAGGGCGAGCTTTACCCAATTTTGAATAATAAGACTACAGTTGATCAACCATCTACCTTTGCTGCTTTAGCGTCATCTCTTTGGCATGACCGATTGGGTCATCCCGGAGCTCCAGTTTTTAATTCCTTTCGGAAAACCAATTTTATTAATTGTACTTCAAATTCTCGAAACAATGTTTGTCAATCATGTTCGCTTGGAAAAAGTATTCGTCTGCCATTTGTTGTTTCTAATTCGCAAACTTACATGCCATTTGATATACTTCATTGCGATCTTTGGACGTCTCCCGTCCTTAGCTCGTCGGGTGCTAAGTATTATTTGTTAATCTTGGATGACTATAGCAATTTTTTATGGACCTTTCCTATAGCCACAAAAAATCACGTTAGCTCCATTTTATTAAAATTTCATGCTTACATTCAAACTCAATTTGAGCGTAAAATAAAGTCGATTCAATGTGATAACGGTACGGAATTTGTTAAAGGTCTATTTAAGAACTTTTGTGCGACTCATGGCTTAGTTTTTCATATATCATGCCTTCACACCTCTTCTCAAAATGGTAAGGCTGTTGGAGTGAGTGTCCTCAACAATAGTGTGATCACGATGACGGTTTAAATATCGTTATTATAAACTCAATATAAGAATTCGCAAGGGATGATT
>VHZZ01000744.1:1663-13577 GCA_009801015.1 Silene noctiflora
AAAATAAGAAAAGATAAATATTACCATCGCATGCAAACTTTAGGGTGATGTCAGTCAATTGTAATTCCGACCTCTGATAGTGTCAACAATGGCAATAAGAGTGACGATCTGAAACCTCACTACAATCCGAGACCACAAAAGATATTAAAATTTAATCATACCAGCAACAAAAAGTAATCAAAAATAAGAAAAGAGAAATAATATCGTCGCATGCAAACTATAATGTGATGTCAGTCAGTGGTAATCCGACCTCTGATAGTGTCAACAATGGCAACAAGAAAACGATTCAAGACCTCTGATAGCCGGAAATTCATGCAATTAATGCTCCGACTTCTGATAGTCTAAATAATTTTTATATAATTGTAATTGAAATTAATTTCAATCACAGAAATTAATCAACTAATTGTTATGGGTATTTGATGAAATCACTGGAAATAAAATTGGAATGGATTGATTTTATGGCAGAATGACTATAAATAATGAAGATTGAAATGATGGAGATTGAAATGAGGAAAGTTGAAATTGGGGATCTCCAGTTATTAGTTTAGAGAGTAGATGAAGGAGTTTTGTTTATTTGATATTTTTGTCTTAATTTATTTGTCGAAATGGGGAGTGGTTGTAAATGTTACGCTTCATTTCTCTCTTTATTCATTAGAATAATATAAGTTGTTCTTAATGTGCTTTCATTTTCTATTATCCATAAGAGGTATTATCAATCTTAAGATTAATATGTGTCGTATATTATGTAAATAAATAATATGAAAATTAGTTAGATATTTGACACGTCCTAACTTTAAGACGAATAGTACCATCTTAAAAATAGTATAATTAATGTTGCTATCATATTGACGAATATGACGACGATTATATTTTACTAATTTTTTTCTGGCTAGGTTCCGCAGATTACATATATACTGTAATAACACAATCGCAAATGACTGAGACACCAAAAATGTAATAGGACAACAAATGACCACGAAAAAGGTTGAATAATTTTACAAATAAATGCATAAACTTTTAAAAAATTTCATTTATTTAAGATCTAAAAAAAATTCATACGATCATCCCAAAAGATATAAAAATTTTGTAGTATTTCATTAACACTCTACATTACCAACCGTGCAGTGCACGGATTCAAAAACTAGTATCAGTATATGTACGTACATTATTAGTATTTTGTTGTAAAGGAAAAAAACATTATTTTTCACATTATTATACAACAAAAAAATAAAACTATATCTCGTTTAAGTTGTAATCCTTCATTCTCTTCTTTTCTACCACTTTTTCTCCTTCGGAAATCTTCATCATTTTGCTTGCCTTTGCAATACCGTTGCCATGTCTACACTATCTTCTTTAGGTGTACAAACCCAATGACTTTTAAACAGTGACATGGATGTTCAACACTCTTTTAATTCTTATTTTTATCATATGGACCATCTTTGTGTTCCCACTTTTGTTGAGAATGTGATCTTTTGAATTTCCCACTTCTACACCTCGATAATTTCCTCATCCACGTCCAAGACCACAACTTGATTTTGTGGCCCTCGATATCTCTGCAATAATTATTCATAATTGGTGTTTGAGGCTGGAATACAACTGGATGCTAATAATAGTCTTGTTTATACTACTTACTATTAAAGTGAGAGATACTACATCTGCCAAAATAAGTCTAAAGTTATGATTTTTCTCCGTCGTCATCTCCATGAGGAGCTGAAATATGAATGTTTAACTGATCAATTCATCTTATGGACTAATCTAAGAGAAAGGTAACAATTATTCTTTCTAAAGCCATATATGAATGAATACAAGATTTCAAATCTATCAGTGATTATAATTCACCTATGTTCAGAATTACTTCACAGTTAACTTTATGTGGAGAAAAAAAATTGACTAATTTATTGAAAAAAACATATCAAACCCTTTATGTATTACTCATGTCACAACAATATCGTGAAAGAGGTTTTAAGAAATATTTTGAATTGATTTCATGTGTTATTGGTGGCTGAACAAAACAATGAAATCTTGTTGAAAAACCACCAATCCCGTCCAACCGATACAATTCATTCACATAAGCGAAATGTGACATGTTCTCTTCATTCCTTGAAATGATCGAATGCGGCAAAATATGATAATAATGGCCCAAATATTTTCTTTTCTTTTTTTATCATATTTTGTCGCATTCACTTAGGGAATATAGAATGTACCGGAACCTGTCGCAATTATTTCTGAGAATGAATTAGTACCAATTGGACGGGATTAGTGGTTTTTCAATAAGATTTCATTATTTTGTTAAGCCACAAGTAAACATGAAATCAATACAGAATATTTCTTAAAACGCCTCTCACGATATTGTTGCGACATGAGCAATTGTGAACCATAAAAAGGTTTGATATTTGTAACACCCCCATACACCAAGGTGTCTTACCAAGATCACCATAGCATATAGAGATCCTACCATCTCGGTTACCCGAGGTACAGTAGATCTAAAGAAACCATTAAGAAACAACATTTAAAGATTAAAGTTAAAGTGATACATATCTAAAACCAAAATTCCTCAATGTGAGGTACAACCGTCTAAAAACCAAAATTCTAAAGCCAAAATACCGAAAATACTGAAATCAATACTATCATAAGACACAGCGGAAGACTAGCTTCGAGACTCAATGGTGACTCTATCTCAAGCCACCCGCGAACTGTCCAAGTCATACCTGTTAATCAACTGCTCACCATCCCCGAATGGATCATCACATATACAAACACATAACGGGGCCAGTTACTGCATAACACAATAAGGCAATCATAATACCACATCACACTCTTCCAACACCACCAACGCCATACATCCGACTACACACCAAGTGTGTAGCCCTACCAGTGGGGACCGCAACCTTTACCATCTAAGCCCCGCTCACATCATAGAGCGCAAAACCCACTGATCCTTAATGTGCACATCCCCCTTGTGACGGGAACCACAAGGGGCGAACAAGGTCGTGAAGTCATTCCCGAAAATGAACTCCACTCAGCCGAGGGCGCACCTCGCGAACCACATACAATACACAACCATAAAAATAATCATGCCAACACAGTAAATTAACCATTGTCTCAATCATGCTCATATATCACATCGTCACAATTACATATACAATAACTGAGTAGGGAAAACCCTACCTGAGATGAAATTCACGAAGCAAACGCAGCAAGTCGGAATCTTTCCTCTATAAAATCACCTCCTATACAATTAAACATCCAATTACAAATAATTCAACCATTACTCCCAAAAACCCCCAATTTACCCAATTAGGGTTTAAACAAGATTACATAAATAACATAAAATTGGTACAAGAATCTTACCCTCGACACGACGAACGTAGTGATAACAAAAGCCCTAAGAAATAAGAACTATAGCCCTTGATTTGAGAGTAAAAGGAGAAGTAGATCTACGTTGTTTAAGTTTTGTGAAAAGTTGTAAAGAGTAAAAGTAAAACTGATGAAAAGATGTGTTGTTATTATAAAATAACCTCTCCCTTTTACTTTACAATCAAACCGGGTAAAACCCGTAACTCACAACTACTCGATCGAGTAACTAACGTACTCGATAGAGTAACCCCTACTCGATCGAGTTGACCCAACTCGATCGAGTAACTAACGAGCAGAACACCTCTAGACTCTGATTCTTACTTACTCGATAGAGTACCCTCTACTCAACAGAGTACTCAAAGGTCATAAAACACGGTGTATTACAATATGTTTTTATCAACATATCAAAGTTAGACACTTCTATTCCACATAAAATTAACTGTGAAATAATTATTTTGAACATAGGTGAATTATAATCATTGATAAATTTAAAATATCGTGATCTCAGTTGTATTAAATTCATATTTAACTTTGGGAAAATAACTGTTTTCAGATAGTCGTACTTTCTTTTAAATGAGTCAAAAAAATCAAAAATTATTTTAAATATTCATATTTCAACCCTTCATAGAGATGAAGACGGAGGAAAATCATAACTTAGGCCTTACTTTGGCACATTTTCATTTTAATAGTATCGGCAAGACTGTTAGCAACAAGGTGTATTTTAGCATCCAATATCAATTAGGAATAATTATTATCAGAGATATGTTGGGACCTTAAAATAAGTTTGGTTAAATTTGAAATGGTTAAACTATTAAGAAAATAAAATAAGTTAAAATACGCAATTAAACCGATAAAATTAGATAAATTAAAAGAATTACTTACGGTGAAATAAAAAGAATACACACAAAGTACGATGGAGTTATCATAAACAAAACAATATGTATATACATGTTACACGCAGATCTCAAGTTTAAGAAAACTTTACAATAAAAAATGATAAAGACGCAAAAAAATTAACAATATAAAGCAAACTTTTCACGAAATAAAAAGATCACTAGTATTAATAATGAGAAACCACCTCTCTTCAGAATTTGTGTATAAAAGATACAATGACTCGTACAAGTTCATTCATCAAACATGCAATCAATGTGAAGAGAAATATTAGAACTAGCATTCAGAGATAATCTAGAACGGGACGGAGGTTGTACCAATTCTAAAAGCCTAAAAAAATTTAGGGTTGGGGACTCGTTTTATAACCAGTTTTATTCATATGCAAGGTATATATAGTAAAGGGCCTCATTATATTTAGGTAATAACAGAATATCTCCGAAATATATAGCTCGTAATAATATATAGACACCCATATAATACAATATCTATATATTGTATATCTATAATCTATAATCTATAATCTATAATATATATACAAGATCGGAATTAATTTTTTCACATACAAACTTTACTCTTTTACATATATTTTTTCATTAATTTTCCATATCATACCCTTTTCCTAAATCTAGACAAAAGCCATGTTTAATCCAAATTGTAGCAAAAACTGAAAAGTGTAGCACCGACCATACTATTCATCCTTTCACTATTAGATTGCCGTATTCATGTCATGCGCAACTTCAATATACTCAATTCAGATTTWAATCGAATGGAACTCTTGTATGATACCCATATAATAGTCATATTCTTGTTGCATATTAATCGGACAGAGTATTGTTTTCAGATTTTAACTCAAAGGGAGGGTGGTGGTCCAGGTGGTGGTTGGAGTGCAGGGGAAGGGAAGAGTGGCCAAGGACGGTGGTGGACGGTGGTGGCAGTCAGAGAAGGGCAGCCTTGTTAGCAGAAGCAACATCGGCCGGTAACCGGAGCAATGGGTGAACGAAAATATTCCGACCGGAGCAAGTGGAGTTGGTGCCATGTGCGGGTAGATGAGAAAAGACAGAAAAAAATAATTCGTATGTGAAAAAGTACGACCCTTACAAGATATATTTTAAACACGGTTTTTCTATCGTGTGCCCTGAAGATTAATAGGCGTAGAGGTTATTTGGTTGATGCGGGAATTGAAATATCACATAAAATAGAATATCGTGGAACTGCCTCATCTAGTTTATGGGAATTTCTCAAAATTGTTTGGTTGACAGTGCGGGAATTCACTTCCATGGTAAGTTCAACCTACTAAGGAGGTTGTTGATAAGCAACTTCCTACAATTTTGTAGGAAGTCAATTCAATGGAATTTCACATATTGTTACAAAGGCAACCAAACAACCCCTTAATATATAGAAAAATTCACAAATATTCTCATTAATTATGGTAAAAGTAAGTTTATACTTGCATTTATGATGAGAATATCTTATAAAAAATTTTCAATTAAGTTTTTTTTTTTTTTGGGTACGCTAAGCTTATTAATGTGTGCATTCATATATCAGGACACACATTAGAAAAATCGAATAAAGTTGATTATATGACCGATTGACCTGTCCTATATATAATCGGACTCGCTTCCGATTTCTAGAGCTCAATTGGGTTATGTGTCAAGACAAAAACCCAGCCCAATAATTGGCCCATTTAACTCATATGAACAAAATCTCTCCTCCAGTCCTCCACCTTCTAACCTCCCAAAAAACACACACAAAAACCGCCCACAACTCCCAAAGATCAGTGCTCTCCGTATCAACTACCTCCGCCGCCGTTGCCGCCGCTATCTCTACTGTTGTCGCTGTCGCTGTCGCTGTCGCTGCTGCGTCATTGTTTATCGAAGAAAATGGGAGGAGGTAGAAAGAATTTGAAGAGAGGAGTTGAAGATATTAATGTCATTCTTCAAAATGGTCAATCTATTATGCAAGTTATTTCCCTACGTGGTTCTAATCTTATTGAGGTTCGTTTCCGTCATTTGTTTACCTTTGCTTTAAATCCCGCTTACAATTAACTAACTGAACTACTCGCTCTGTCTTAATTATTTGTTTACCTTTGATTAAAAAAACCGTATAAGAAAAAATTAAATAAATGATTGAGACAGATGGAGCTGTACTATACGGTTTGGATTGGGCAATACTTTTCACAAGAATGTTGTTGTAGTATTTGAGGTTGTTTGTGCGCTTCATATGTAGCAGCTTGATTTTATTTGCTGGTTCTTTCGGATTAGGGTTTAGGGTTTAGGATTACGGATCCAGTTCCGGTTTTAGCTGTATTCAGGAAGCGTTGTAATTTATAGATAGTTGAAATGTTATGTGCTCCGCTGTAGCTGTGTTTTCTTGCCTATGATGTGTGCCCGTGAATGTGATTGATAGCCTGTACGAATCTCAGTCCATTTTCGGTACGTGGGTCGTAAATGCAGGATTGAATATATGGGAAATTAAGGTTGTAGGATAGGCATCTTATACCGAGGTTCCCGTTCTATATGGAGTACTATCTGAAAATAGGAATTTTTGATGCCCTGTAATTTTCTGGCCTTTTTTTGAGACTCCCGTTGAGGATAATAGCGGTAGAGAACTCGTTGTATGTACTTTATTGATAGGTACTCATCTAGGTGCAAGGACGAGAGAGTTTATAATGTTACTAATAAGCTTTGAAAGTGTACTGAAGCTGTGTAAGCTGTCTTTGCTGATAAGTTTAATACAATTTGGTCACCGATTATCACCAATGAGTAGTACAATAGACTCGTTTAGAAGTTTCCGACAAGGGTGCGTGTCCAAGTGTCGGACTCGGCCATCTTTATGAAAAATATGCATATTTTGGCTTAAAATGAAGTGTCGAAGTGTCAGACCCATGTCATGTCCAGTGTTCAGACACGGGTACACAGGGGAATCACAAGAGTCGGGGTAACATAGGTTACATGTTCCAAGACTCCACACACTTCATAGCAAAGTAACATCTTTTGTACTACTCATTGCACTCTTCTACAAAGTAAGCTACATCATATATGAAACTGTTTTTTTACATACGACCCATCAGTTTGATAGTTAAAAATTTTCTCATTCGCAGTCCAATGTTATATTTCTTTCACATGAAAGATGAAATGAAACATTGGTCCGGTCGACCTTGATTTGTTATTCTTAACTTTAATAGGAAATCCCTTCAACCTAAGCATTGGGAGCAGTAGACATGAGAGTAATGTGTAGGATGATGTTACTTAGCAAACTTACAGACAGGACTAAAAATTTATGTGGTACGAAACTAACTTGTAATCTTTTAAGTTAGCTTCTGTATGTTACAGGCCAGTTGTTGTGATTTTGTGGCTTTCTTATTTTCATGATACGTTTCTCAGGTTATGGATGCTAAAGGTGAGAAGTCACTGGCATTGTTTCCAGCTAAATTTCATAAGAGCATGTGGATGAAGAAAGGTTTGGTTATACAAGATATCCAGCTATCATCCGAAGTGACATTCTTCTTTCTCTTCTTAGTTCTTGTATAATAGTAACAAAGTGTATTTGTTTTTCATTGGACAGGGAGTTTTGTTGTAGTCGATGAAAGTGGCAGGGAAGAGGCTCTTGAAGCTGGTAGTAAGGTGGCATGTATTGTTTTGCAGGTTCTATTTCATGAACAAGTTCGCCGACTTGAAAAAAGTTCTGAATGGTATGCGCTCAGTCCCTCACCTGTATATACATCCTTTTGTTGTCTTAACAGCCTAACACTTGTTAACCAAAGTGAATAATCAAAGTAGCCTAGTTGTATAGCTAATTAGCATGTTTGAAACTCGTGTCTTTAAGTTACTTTTATGTTAGCCATCCCCTTTCAAATCAGAATATCTTAATGGAGGAAAATATATCAATCAGATGGAGCTATTGCAACACTATAGCTTATGAAAGCAAAGAAGCTGAACAAAACGATGAATTGTCGGATAAAATGATTCCAAAATTACTTGATCCAAACTCAACTTGAATGATGTGTTGCTGTATTTAGTCATGACATTGTTTCTCCTATTTGGTTCCTTTCTGCCACTGTAAACAGGCCACAAGTTTTCAAGTTAGAAGCCATAGACAGTACATCCAGAACAACGTCAGCACTTGACACGGAACAAGCAGAAAAAAGTGACGCCAGTGATGATGACGATGGACTCCCCCCACTTGAAGCCAACTTGAACCGGGTCAGGCCTTTTGAATTAAATGCAGGTTCACCATCCAATTCTGACTCGGAAAATGACTCTTAAACCCATGCTATTCTCCATGTGTCCTTGTATTTTCTGTTTCTCGACATTTTTTGGCTGTATATAGTAATAGCGGTTCTGATATGGACGGTTTTGAACCTTGGTCACGACACTCTTGAGTAACCACTTAATTTTACATCTGCTTCTTGTGTGTTTCTTTGCTTCGAGTTACAATTTTACATAAGTTGAGTCAAGAATATGACTTGGGCATGGGAGGAATTTTTCTCAGAACCCCTCGATGCTAGGTTTGCTTGATGTTTCAGGTGATAGCAGGGAGTTGAAAAGTGCAGTGAGGACCTCACTTTCGTACTATAACGGAACTAATTAGCACATCATTATTCACTATTACTCTCGCGTAATTTGCATACTTAAGAACAATGTAATATTACTCAAAACTACACCTGACAAACAGAACTCAGAACTGGTCGTGTCAGGTTCGTGTTCATGTCACATAAACAGGTCACGAATCGGTCTCGATCCTGTTAGGATTACTGTTCACCTTATCTCAGACCAGAAACCTCAATCTTCTTCTGCTCGTTCTAGTGGAAGTTCCCTAAATCATAATGGCATCAAAACCGTGAACTCTGACGAGAATGGGTCAATCCTTAGTGATAGTCTCGAAAGAGTGACCTTGGGATTAGTCAAAAAACCCCAGTCAGAAGCTATGAAATCTTATGAGTCGTCAAAAGTGGGAGTGTCACACGAGAACGCAATTCTTTCTAATTCTAGTGTTGGCAACGACACAAAGCCTAGCTCAGATGGCAGGAAACATGAAGGTGTAAAGCCCGATGGCATTGAAAAGAGAAGTCAGGTGACTCGAGTTGGGGTGTTTGTTGAGCCACCATCGAGCCCTTCCATCCCCCTCTATTCGAGCTATAACTCTTCTTCTAGCAAGTGGTCTAAAAGTGCTCGTGGAAATAAGAACAAGGATGATTTTGCACTGGGAAGAGAGTTTGTTGAGCTTTTGAGATCAGAAAAGGAATTAACTAGCAATGCGGCTAAGAGAGCTGCGGGATTTCAATCGTATCCTGCACCAGCATGTGACCAGTCATTTAAGCAAGTTCATTTGCCCAACAGAAACTTGAATAAGACTGATAATATGACCTCTATAGTTCACACAGGTATCACCTGTGATGGTTGTGACCTTCATCCTATTTCTGGACCAAGGTTCAAGTCGAAAGTGTTTTTTTTCTTGCAGGAGGTATGATTATGACTTGTGCCACGGCTGTTACTTGCGCATAGGAAATGGATTGGATTACTGTCGAATTGATGTCCCATTGGCATACCACCACCTGGACAGGGCTCCTGATGTAACGCTCAATTGACTTTCTTCTTTCTTGTAGAAGACATGATTATGACTTGTGCAGCAGCTGTTTTTTATGGAGATTATGTAAGGATCTGTAGGATTGATTCCCCCTTGGCGCAGAGGTTACAGCAGTACGCGTTGTATATGTACGTATATTATTAGTATTTCACATTATTATACAAAGAAAATAAAACTATATTTCCTTCAGCTCCAGATCTCGTTCTCCTCTCCCAGTCTACCACTATTTTCTTTTGTAAAACTTCATTATCTTCGAAAAACCAGAGTTAGTCGAGTAATGCTCCTTGCGCGATCTTCGCGCGCTACACTTCTTAATGGCTTAAGCCATTGTTCCTTGTCTTAGTTTCACAATTTGTTTCAAACCAGACTTTTAAAGAGCAGCTTCCCCAAATTGATTTTTGATTGAATTTTTGGCTTTATCATATGCTGAGTAGTGAGTACCCACAATGTACTACTACACTTGAAAGATAAAACCAAAAATTTTACAAGCTGGAGAAGTATTTAAGATGGCATTGAGATTGACGGAAAAAAGGCGGGTTTTGAGTGCCATGGTTTGTAGCCCCCTGCCGAAAGGTTGATTATTATTACCATAGCATAATTCGTCTCAAAAATTTTAAACTTAGCAGTAAAAACTTACTTATATATTCTTCCCTTTGTAATCTCTAAGGGACTCCTTATAGAGTTCTACAAGATGTTTAGGCACACGATGGGTATGAACCCAACGACCTTTGTACCAAAACGATGACATAGATTGTCCTTGACCATCTTTTTTATTCTACTTTTGGTGAAGATATGACTTTTTTAATTTCCCACCTCTACCTCCTCGATAACTTCCTCGTCCACGTTCAATGCCACAACTACTGGCATGACTCAAATATTGCCTTCAATTATCATTTTTTTACCATGTCGAATTTGGCCAAACCTGATTTTGTTGCCCTGGATAGCTCTAGCAATAATTATTCACAATGGGTGTTGAATGCTAAATTACATCTGGATGCTAATGATTAGTGGTGAATCCCACAGATGTAAATCACATGAAATGGAAAAAAAAAAGTGTTTGGTTGGAATGTGGGAAAGTGAATTCCACGGAAATTCCCACCTATTTAGGGGACCTAAGTAAGCAACTTCTCAAACCTATTGTAGAGGAATAGAGTTGCAGAGTTTTAATTTCATGTGATTTGGTGTAAACAAACAACCCACCAAATTTGCAAATCTCATGAAACGCAAATCTCATGTGTTTTAAATTGGGTACCCATTGGGCAATAACAATGGTTGTAGTTTTATACTAAACTTTTTCATTGACACGCCAACACCTTTCTAATTCCGTGTACCAATTTACTCAATTTTGCGCATTTTTCCACTTTATTCTGAGTATACCCCTCATATTTCTCACCTAACTAGAAGAAAAACAAGAAAGAGAAAACAAGACAGAGAGAGACACAAAAAAAAAAAAAAAAAAAAGAGGGGAAACATGGTGTACGTAAAACCAACACCAACAAAACCCAACGCCACCCCCATACCCACATCGACCACCCGCCCCTGGACATACTGCAGCAACCGCCCATAATGCGCCCTCCGACCACCCTAGTCTGGCATGTTCGACAACCCCACAACCACCCCTTCAACAACCCGACTTTAATTGTAATCGACATCAATCCAAACCCTAATTTTAAAAATAACATTTTTTTAATATAAAAAAAACAATAGTTTAATCGATTAAAAGATGGACTAAAAATGTTCTCGATAAAACGGAAAAATTACATGTGATATGCATGAATTACGATCCATTCTTGTCAAATTATTAACGAATTGGTTAGGTTTTGAGTGAGAGAAGGGAGATAGCTTTTTTTTAATTATCTTCTAATACGATGGGCATTTATGGAGTGTTAGGGGTAAAATGCGCAAGATTGATTAAATTGGTGCATGAAATTTTTTTTCCCAATAACAAAAGTTTCACTTTCTATGTGGTCCTTACTTTTTCTCTCACTAGTTGTTGTATCGCGCGCTTTGCGCGCGATACCCCAAGATATTGTTACTCGTTTAGTTGGATTAATATTGATTTCTGTATGGAGTACGGTTG
>VHZZ01000744.1:18857-35380 GCA_009801015.1 Silene noctiflora
AATTAAGAGCCCAAACTAATGTTTGTTGCAGTAATAAACGAAGGCCCATATGCAAGAGCCCAGTATGGGAAACACGCTAAAGCCAAAACGCAGTGTTGAGAATCAAAACGGCATCGTATGGTTACTGTTCATATGAACAGTAACGTTCCAAAGGGACTTTTATGGTAAGGTAGGTAGATTTGAGTTCTTTTCTACCCTTCCATACATAAGTTTTCACCTCATTTCTCTGATATATGTGAGGAGTATTTTATAAGTTTTCACCTCATTTCTCTAATATATGTGAGGAGTATTTTATAAGTTTTCACTTCATTTCTCTAATATATGTGAGGAGTATTTTATTGAAATAGGGTGAAAATGTGTGTGGAGGGAGTAACATAAAACCAGTTTCAAATAAGGAGCTCCTTATTTTGTAATCTTTACCCGAGTTCCAATCGAAAGAAAAAAAATATTTGGGTTTATAAATTTTACCAAAACCTTGATTAAAATAAAAATAAAAATAAAAAATGGAGGCATAACGGGGAGTCGGGTAGACAAGTTGGAGAGCAAGACGATTGTTTAAAAGATTCCGATTCCCAACTCTACACTACTAGTCTCTCTACACAATCTACTTGTATATCTCACACAATATTTTCCTTATAATTTCAATTCTCCTCAAATCTCTCCCTAATTCAACTAACCCTAATCTTCTCATCATATATATACATATACATATACATATACTATAAATATATAAATAATTAAATTCAATTATACTAATATTTAGATTAGATTTCACTCGCTCTTCTTCCATGGCTTCTCTCGTTATCAAGGTTAATTCTTCGTAAACCTCAATTTTTCACCTTCTTAGGTTTTTTTTTTTTGTTTTTGCTTTGATTAATTGCACAATTAATCAAACTTGTGATTCAAATTTCAATGTAGTTCGTCGTAATCGTAATTTAGTTTACGTGATTATTACTTGCAGTTTAATCTTAGTATTAGTGATCATTGATCAATTGTTTGAATTTCACGTAATTTACTACTATTTCCGTTGCGTTCTCGTAATTAGATGATTAAATTTGCGTCAATTCCTTGATTTTTTGTTTCCGTTTTCGTTTTCGTTTTGTTCGTAATTACTCAATTGTTTTGTAGTTAGTAGTTAATTGTTGGTACATGTGACGCCTTGTTTGGTAGATTTGTATGATTAGATTGTACAATTTACTATTTCCATTGTGTTTCGTTTTATACGTAGTTATTTATTTACTTGTTTACACTCCGCCTGTTCAATCCAATTAAATACGTTTGTTAGATATATGTAAGGTGTATTTATCAAACATATGGAATTGGTTTGAACGAGGTAGTAGTTAGTACTTTAGTAGTTACCTTTAATTTGAGTCATTGCAGTTACTCCCTACTCCAGTCAATTGTTTACTTCTTATGAGAACTTTGAACAAAGGATGAAAGATTATGTTGTTAGCATGCGTCTGCGTTAGACCGGAGTTTACCATTGGTATGTTATTATATACTCCATTGTCTAATGTTATCTCATGCCAGGTTAAGTATGAGGAGACGCTTAGGCGTTTCAATGTTGCTATTAATGTAGACCGGCGTTTAGACCTTAGCATGGAGGGTCTGAGGCTGAAGATATGTTCTCTTTTCAACTTACCATCAGACTCTCAATTTCGTCTTACATACAAAGATGAAGACGATGACTTGGTTACTCTAGTAGATGATGATGATCTTCATGATGTAGTGAGGCAAGGTCTCGATCCTGTTAGGATTACTGTTCACCTTATCTCAGACCAGAAACCTCAATCTTCTTCTGCTCGTTCTAGTGGAAGTTCCCTAAATCATAATGGCATCAAAACCGTGAACTCTGACGAGAATGGGTCAATCCTTAGTGATAGTCTCGAAAGAGTGACCTTGGGATTAGTCAAAAAACCCCAGTCAGAAGCTATGAAATCTTATGAGTCGTCAAAAGTGGGAGTGTCACACGAGAACGCAATTCTTTCTAATTCTAGTGTTGGCAACGACACAAAGCCTAGCTCAGATGGCAGGAAACATGAAGGTGTAAAGCCCGATGGCATTGAAAAGAGAAGTCAGGTGACTCGAGTTGGGGTGTTTGTTGAGCCACCATCGAGCCCTTCCATCCCCCTCTATTCGAGCTATAACTCTTCTTCTAGCAAGTGGTCTAAAAGTGCTCGTGGAAATAAGAACAAGGATGATTTTGCACTGGGAAGAGAGTTTGTTGAGCTTTTGAGATCAGAAAAGGAATTAACTAGCAATGCAGCTAAGATAGCTGCGGGATTTCAATCGTATCCTGCACCAGCATGTGACCAGTCGCTTAAGCAAATTCATCCGCCCAATAGAAACATGAACAAGACTGATAATATGACCTCYATAGTTCACACAGGTATCACCTGTGATGGTTGTGRSCTTCATCCTATTTCTGGACCAAGGTTCAAGTCGAAAGTGTAAGATTAATGCTTATATTCGCTTTTCAGGACTTGACTATAACATAATTTTACCCCAAGTTTTTGATTGATTCTAGCTGTTTTTTGCTTGCAGGAGGTATGATTATGACTTGTGCCGCGGCTGTTTCTTACGCGTAGGAAATGAAATGGATTACAGTCGAATTGATTTGCCCTTGCGCTGCAAACCTCCTCAGTCTGTCAAGGCTTCTGATGTATGATTCGTAATTTACATTTTTTTTCTTGTTTTTCCTAGTTCTGTGTTTTTGGAAACAGTTCTTACCTCCTACGCAATTGTAGGCTGACAATTCGGGCTCCATATTCCACAAGGGTATCACCTGTGATGGGTGTGGCGTTCTTCCCATCTCCGGACCAAGGTTCAAGTCTAAAGTGTAAGCTTACTTTTACGATTCTCTTTACAGCACTTGACTTAAAACAAAAATTTTGGGGGCTAGGCTACTTTAGGTTACTGATTGAATTTTTAATTTTGTATTGCAGGAAATATAATTATGACTTGTGCGGAATCTGTTTTTCACAGATGGGAAATAATTTAGAGTATGCTAGGATTGATATCCCCTTGACATACAACCACCTTGACAGGGCTCCTGATGTAATACTCCTAGCTTTCTTTTCTTTTCTTGTGTATCTCGATTATGTATTGTTGGAAATCTTTCTTACTTTTGATACTTATTTGTAGGTTGATCATCTGGGCGTCATAATCCACAAGGGTGTCACTTGTGATGGGTGTGGGGTTCTTCCTATCCGTGGACCAAGGTTCAAGTCTAAAGTGTAAGATTGATGCTTATTATTCGCATTCAGACCTTGGCTAAACTATATTTTATTTTGGGCTGAGGCTTAATATACTTTCTTCTTTCTTGCAGAAGATATGATTATGACTTGTGCAGCACCTGTTTTACATGGATGGGAGATGATAAAGATTACATTAGGATCACTAGGATTGATTCCCCCATGGCATTTAAACATCCTCGGTCTATCGGGGTCCCTGATGTGGTAATCATAATGTTCCTTTCTTTTCCTCTTTTTCTCAATTGCTTATTGTTGGAAACATCTCTTACTTAGATACTGTTTGTAGAAGAGTCCCTGCCCATATATGACGGTGCCGCGGAAGTATTCTATCCCTAAAATCGACAGTTGCTTTATTAAGGATGTTAGTATTCCGAATGGGACAACAATGGCTCCATTAACACCTTTTACTAAAATATGGCGGATGCGTAATAATGGCACGCTTCCTTGGTTTCGGGGATTGCGTCTTATCTGGGTTGGTGGAGACCGATTCAGTCCTTCTGTCTCAGTTGAGATACAGGTATGTGAATGTCATTTTAGTAACCTTTAATTTGTTAGGTTGTCAGATACTTGCCCAATGTTTAACATTTATTTTCTTCCAACAATGTTAGGTTCCTGCTTTTGGGGTGCATAGCGGCCAAGAACTCAACATAGCTGTTGGTTTCATTGCTCCTGAATTACCTGGGCAGTACACCTCTTTTTGGAGGATGGTGTCCGGTCAAAAGTTTGGACAGCAAGTGTCGGTCCAGATTCAGGTTTGTTCCTATATTCACAATTTGTTCCATCCTGTTTTATTGTTCGAGTTTCCTTTTGGCACATAGATCCACCACTGTAGAGAGAATGTTTTCAGCAATATATAAATTGAAAATGCAAATTGCTATCAGATAAAGGGTACACCAATAACACGTGTTGAATATGTCATTTTACCTCGTAAATGCTTCTCTAAAACAGAAATGCGCAATACCTACCAAGGAATACCTAAACAATTAAGTTGGAGCCTTGGACGGAAGAAGTATTTTGTTAGTTGCTCATATAGATGGATCTTTGATTGCTTCCATTTTATCTCATTCTATTGTATTTCTCGTACAGGTGGATCCTTCTGTAGACTTGACCCGTGGAACCGTCCGGACATTGGACCTGAATCTTCCCCCCATTAGCAGCAAAACCGTGTTTCCTGAGGTTGCTAATGTAAAGGCTGAACCTAGGTTGGACACTGAAGTTACTAACTCTAGTGCACAATCCATTGTTGGCCAGAACTGTAAGATTCAGATGATTGCCCTGAATCTCGAGATCAATGATGACTTACCACCTGCTGCTAATTCAAACGGACCTGGATCTCCTGTTGGATCCTCATCTGTCTCTTATCCTGAGGCTGATGCCTCTTCCTACAGCATTCCAGAAGGTTCTACCCCTATACATTCAGATCCCACCAGTGATAATTGTGGAGAACTTTTACCCTCCTCTGACTCTTATCCTGAGGCGGATGCCTCTTCCGACAGCATTCCAGAAGGTTCTACCCCTACACCGTCAGATCCCGCCAGTGAGAATTATGGAGAACTTTTACCCTCATCTGTCTCTTATCCCGAGGGTGATGCTTCCTACAGCATTCCAGAAGCTTCTACCCCTGTACAGTCTGATCCCACCAGTGATAATTATGGAGAATTTTTGGCGGCCAGTTCAAATGCAGGAAATCTTGTAGGAATCATTGTGTATTACTTGTTTAATTTATAGCAACAATGGGTTGGTGTGTGAGCCTTTCTCATGTTAGCTTTTGTGCTTCAAATGTGCAGGATAACAATGGCACCCTCGACAAAAACATCAGCCTTGAGCAAGTAAATGAGGAAACTGAAACCGAGGAAAAATTGCTGAAGGAACTTGAGCAAATGGGTTTTAAGCAAATTGAGTTGGAGAAAGAGGGCGACTCAGAGCGATCTGTGGACGACGATCTTTCTGATGATTCTGATTGGGACCCGATTCTTGAGGAGCTGATGGAGATGGTAAGTACACTTCCAGACTTCCAGTAGCGTTCCTATCTGTGTTATTACAACAATTTGTCTTATTACCTTGCATACCCGAGTCTGAAACTCAACACTTGGATATAGCTTTGACACTTAGACACCTCATTTTAAGCCAAAACATGAAGTTGCGTAGTTAAACTCATCATTGAGATCGTTTAGGGATCTTGACGGAGTATGCTTTTGCTTGCAGGGTTTTGAAGACAAAGTCGCAAACAAGAAGCTGCTGGCAAAGAATAATGGCAGCATTACTCGTGTGGTTATGGATCTCATTGCTGAAGAGAAAGCTTAGTTCAAACATAAATGGCTCCATCTGTATATATTTTATCTATTTTAAACTATCGTATAGAATTTTTTATGAATAATTAGTTCCTAGCATGCGGGTTTTTCTGAACCTTGGTTTGGTTGTGAGGCTGGAGCCGGACCTGTGTTATTTAATTTTACCCGTGTTAGACATGCCACCAAATTGTCATTTTAGATTGCCACTATAGTATGTTATCGTCTAAATGACCGAAACATCATCAGTCTTATCATCTTTTTTCTCCCAAGTTGATTAAATTCGACCCATTTCAAATCGAGTCATTTTCTGGTCTAGCAAACTCGGAGAACATGAACCAAAATGACATAGATATTCTCTCAATAGACTAATGATGGATGCCAATACGAAACCAGTAATCCTTTTGCTTTTAAACTAGTTGCTCCGGAGCAAACTGAAGGATTCATTATACTAAGGACATGAAAAAATATCACAAGAATGATGCAGATACATTACAAGAATAACAAGATACATGGATCGCTGTAAATATTAATCTTTCAGTAACTTAGACAAATTTTCACTCCTAAATCCCTCCAGCTAAATGTAGAGGTTGAATACATGCTAGAATTTTATACATACAAATTAAAATAAACAGTTAAAATGTTAATGTTTAAAGCTGCTACTTCTATCGCTCATTTTGAACACGGGCTTTCAGTATTCCTGGAAGCGGAGGAGATGTTGGAGTCCTCGTTGATGTACTTGGGTGTGAAGATGGCAAAAGACATGCAGGTGGCTGTGAGTTTAATGGTGTTGGCGAAGGGGAAAGTTGAGGATGATATGGTTTAGGTGGTGATGAAGGGTGAGAAGAGACTTGAGCGTGATGATTTGAAATTGGTGATTGTGGCTGAGGACGATATCCATTTGACATACTGGGATTTTCACCTACACTAGTTGGAGGATCTGAAGTTCCGTTATCTAACTGCCGTTTTTCACAAAATTTCATTTGCTTCAAAACATAGTTGTCATCATGCAACTCGAAAGGGGTACTGCAAAGAAAAAGATAAATAGTTAAGCAAACAGTACTGCAAAGACTAGGAAGAAGTTGCAGAATGAACATAAGAGACTTTTCCGTTAATAATATGAGGTTTCACAAATTTTACTTGGATGACGTAAAGTTTAGTGACTTGAGTTTGAACAATTTCTCATTTTGCTGATGTCTTTTGTTTTTTATAATGCTCAAAATGTGTTACTTCTACTAATTTTGATGACTTACATCAAGCCACCAGAGAAAAATTGGGCACACGGGAAAATTATATGATAAACTTTCATACATAGTTAAAGGATTTACTGACCTATTGAAATCAAAATGCACAAGCTGCATATCTTCTGATATTTCCACCTCAACGGTCGCATTAGGCCTAGTCTGTGTTTAAATCACAGAGTCAATCGCATATGACTGAAAGAACAAAAGAGAAAAAACGAAAAAATAAATAAATAATGTGCTGTTCATAGCCATACCTGCACCAGAATAAAAGGCAAAGCAACACCACCAGTAGGAGTATTTCCATTGCCATACATTTCTTGATTGCGCTGAATAAGGTTTTGATATCCTACGAACTTTAGAACGAGGGAAAAAAAACCAGAATAGGCAAGGTTATAGCTGTTCATCCAACAAGAAAGGAGAAAGTAGTATAAGGGTCATAACATCAACTAATGATCAGTGAAGGGAACCCTTACTTGCTCCTCCAGTTCCCGCAAGTATGCAGCTTTCTTTTCTATCCTGTTTTTCAGTCCTACTCTCTCAGTCTGCATTTTTTAGATAGAAATTCTTGTCAATCTCTCAAAAAAATCATGCGAAACTTTTATAGATTACTTAAATGAAAAACCACTATTAGAAAAGGAGATAAACTCACCTTCAGCTCTTCAATATCATTTATGCTAGTTCGAGGCAGACCTTTCCACTGTATTTCCTTTTTATCCTTGGAAATAATATCCATTGCCATTAGAACATTCAAGGCATCATACACTCTCCGGCGAATGTTTTTCTCGTCATACCCTTGCTCATTGTTTCCAAGAGCATTACTTGCATCCGCATATTCAGCAACTAATTCATCTGCAACCTGAAAGAAATGAAATAGTCAAAGCTCAAGCGATAGGTATGACTAGTGAGAGGTCTATCCATCTATCAAAACAACAAAAATAACTGACAGCACGAATTGATGACCTAATTGTATATTTAACGACGACCATAAAGATCAACCAACAATTTGCTGCTGAAAACTTAATTAAACCAAGTAACAATCTGAAGGACAAGTCCAGAAAAGTGAGATTTGTAGGTCAAAACATATGCATGTAATGCTTGCAACGCAAGCTGTACATAACAACAACATTATCCTAGTGTCAAGCTGACTCCCGCAAGTAGTGGGGTAAAGGAGATCAGGTGTAGGCAACCTTACCTCTGTTTAAACGGCACAAAGAGGTTGTACACATAGTGCAGCCAAAATAATCACCATCTGTACATAAATACATATCATCTTTCTTTCTTACATGGTACTGTTTCATACTTTCATATGAGAACCTCTAATTGCCACATTCAACACAATATGTATGATCTTCAACGGCATGAGAGAAACATTTGAACAACTCTGGGCTGGGGAATTCGGATTCAGAATCCAATTGATGTTTTGTAGTAGGAATTAGGAAGCACACAACTAGAAGAGTGGAAAAAACAAGGGAAAATCACATGTCGTGCGACCTGAAATTTTAGGACTACCAGCGTTCTATCCTACCTCACATAAAAGCATCTCCAGCCCAAAGCAACCATAGTAACACGGTGAACAAAAATGCAGCATCATATGATGACTTGCGTGCTAAAGGGCAGAAACAATGGAAACTCTTAAGACATGCGATGCTCGCCAATTTGTCTCAGCTTTTCCACCCTTATAGTAATAACACTGCCCCCCTCACAATTTTAGTGAATTAGAGTATAGCCCACTATCTCAATATGAATGCAACTATGTGACATAAATCCTAGAATTTCAAGTCTTCAAAAAAGTGAACGTGGAAATGAACATAAAATTAAGACAACGTTTACTCCATATTCAGCCATCATATACTCATTACAAAAACGTTACTTTAGATCACAGTAACAAAAACCATAGAAAATTTCAAAAACATCCCACAAATGCAATCTTCATATCCGAAACAAATACTCCTACTAGACAAAGTCTTGTTATATAACATGACAAAGAAAAAGGTATTCTCAGCCACAATTCAGAAGCTTTAGTGGTTCAACATGAGTTTAGAGCCTGAGATAACTAGGACTGGGTCATATGCAAATGCACAAGCTGAAAGTTTTACAAGATCCATGTCAATATTCACATCTGTTAAGAGGCAAGTCTACTCTTGTAGTATAAAAATTTTACGTAAACGAATGGCATTAACTAACACCGCAGCCTCTATATTAAAAAATCCAGAGACCATCTTTTTTAAATGATTCTCCTTACACATCGACTTCTAAATTTCTGTGTGTTTCTTACAATTGGACAAACTACAGGGAAATACAAACACATATCAGTTTGACAAAACATCTTACCTCATTGTATGTTGTCCTTCCCTTGCTCTCCACTTTCTCGCACACTAGTGATGTTAAACAAAAATTAGCCATGAAGACGGCAACAAATGGGAATATTTCAAACTAGAACCAAGAGTTTTAAGAAAGCCATTTTTGTTGTTCGTGGTTATCTTGGAAACTGCATAAAATGAAGATTTGTTAACCTTTCATGCTGAATTGCCGAAGTCCACGGCCACTTTTATCAGTTCCAGTTGCACGTTGACCTCTTTTTTTCTTCTTGCTCCTGTATAGAGGTTTAAAAAGTATCACAGAGAGATACAATTATAGAGCAGAAGCAGTGAAGATAAAAACACAAGATAAAGCACTGATGATTAAGTTGGAAGTACACTGCACATCAAAACCCAAAACATTTTATAACACTTCAGTTTAAATAAATTCAACATCGAAATTTGCAAACAAGCGAAAAAAGATGATAGCATTCCGAGTATTAGGATAACAAATGATATGACTGCAAATCAAAGCATCCAACTCTTAGTACGAAGTAACATCAAAATGAGGCTGTAAGACTTACGCTACAGCACCCTGAGAAGCAGAATCATCGGCCTGGATCTCAAGATGGCCTAATCTAAGAATAGTATTATCACGAGCTGGTGTTGCCATGCCAGCTTCACTTCTGCTTGAGGGTGAGCCGCCACTTCCACTGGTTGACACAGACTGACCTGAAACAGCTGTACCCCATGACCGAGTAACTCCTTTTGGTTTCCTGTCCTCGTCTTCTTGGGAATTGCCAGTTACCATATTGCTACCTAAAAATTGCAAACTGAGATATATCATAGAGTATTCACTATTCAGTTTTTAGCTAGCTCTTTTCATCTTGATGCATTCAAAGTATGAGAAGTGATCAGACCATGACCTAGTACAAGCCAGTATCCGCTGGTCTATAACAACCCAAGCATACAAAGGCAACAAAGCGGATTTTTGCCAACTTTACGATGAACCAGATATACCGCATTTCTTAACAAAACAAAATTCATAAAATCGTACAGAAGAAGCAAAAAGGGCAAGCTAATTAAATCCAACTCTTAAATACCATTAGGTAGTATACTAGTATTTGATCTTCATGTATTCAAACATAGGAGATTAAGAAGCTCATGACCTAGTACAACTGTACAAGCCAGTTTCATGTTCGTCTATTGCCAGTTGAGTATAGAAAGTAGATGTTTCCCAAGGAGACATTGTCTTGATCATTTCGAAACAAGTCATGTAAATAAAATACAGAAAACTAATTTTTGATGCGCGAAATTCCATTTTCTATTTTTCAAATTAAAAAATGAGAAAATGATTCTGAATTAGCTTCCAAATTTATTCAATTCCAAGTCTGAATCCACATGTTTTGCACACAGTTCCCGTGAGAATTGAGCCATCTCCTAGATTTACAAGTAAATAGCCAAGTTGTAAATGAAAAAACACACATCGTAGGTCTAACGTTTACACTATCTTATTAGAGCTTAGGCCCGGTTCTTTTGGACTTACTTTTTCTCAACTTTTCAGACTGAATTTATATTCTCTTAACTGAACTTATAGGAGCTAACTGAAACTAATAAGAGCTTGACTTTTTAGAACTAAACTTATAGGAGCTGAACTTTTCTGGATTGAACTTATAGGAGCTAAGCTGAACTTATAGAAAAATGGGTATGAAACTATGAATTGAACTGAACTTTTGTGAACTAAACTTAAAGGAGCTGAATTGAACTTATAGGAGCTTAAATTTTCTTAACTGAACTTGTAGGAGCTGAAACTTTCTGAACTAAACTTATAGGAGCTAAGCTGAACTTATATAGGCGATGAACTGCGGGAGTGACTTTGAGCCAAAATAACAGGGTCTTAGTCGTATTGCATGCCTCAATTTCGCTAGAAATGGATACAAATGCTTCAGGGTTTGGAGAGTAAAACGTCAATACGTAGCAAAGAAAAGAACTTGCCACTACCTGATCTACCACTATTATGAATCTTGTATCAACATAATATCACTACCAAATTCCTGAATTGAAACCCCAGATGATCGAAACGCCTCTAATTCAGACCGACAACCAAACATGCCTTAATAATAAAAGCATTACATTACCACAATCAAATGTAAAGCTCAACCTCAGCAAACCAAACCGCGACAAACAGTACACCTAACGGTCTGAACAAGTAATAAGACCATCAATTCAAACATTTAACCGATATTTCACCTTTAATCAACCAATCAAAATGAAACAATCACAAAGTATAGCTCACTCACCAAACCAACCACTATAAACTGTACATCAAATAGTTAATTCAACCAATTTCACTATAAATTCAAACTACCCTAAATTTACCTTCAATCAAACAATCAAAATGAAACAATCACAAGTGCAGCTCACACACGAAACTAACCAAGATAAACCCAAAACACTTCCAATAACTCAATCAAACTGGATATCAGTAACCCAATAATAATCAAATGCGAATTTTGGGGATTCATAGAGGTACAATTGCATCCCCAAAATTCCTATTAACAACATAAAATGATTAAAATCGAACGATTAAGTAGGATGAATTGAAGACATTTAGAATTAGAAGTTGATAGAAGAGCGATCGATGATTTACCTGCTATTGATAAGCTGATTTTTTCGATCTACAGTTGTTGTTGTTCGAATTTGAGGATTCAATTTTCTAGGGTTTTGGAGTAATTGCCTAATTGGTCCTGCGAATTTGGGGGTGGAGTGGGGAAGAGCGTCTATAGAGTATAGGATACTTGGAGTAACATTCAAGTGAAGATGACCAACTTTTTCTAATTAAGAAATTTATTTGGATTTTGTTTTACAAAACAAAATTATCGAACTTTGAACGTAAATATTTTTCGAGAATAAATTATATTAATCTTTAAAAGATTAAAACAGGCATTTTATATTTATCATGAAAACTAACCAAAAAATGCAGTAATATTTAAATGTCGAGGAAAATATGGTCAAAACTCAAAAACATTCTATGTTCTTTATTACCATACCATGTAAAACTGTAAAAGTACTTAAAAGAAAATAGAAAAATGAATAAGTAATTTCCGGCTAAATATTCCCCGCTTTTCAAGAATTAATTTGTTTTGTGGGTGAGCGTATGTTACTCATACTGCATATGTTACGAGTATTGTCTGATGACACGAGTTAGAAAATGACCAACAATGTTTAACAGAGGAAACGAATCAATGATGTATTGGTGGAGCATGGGTTTTAGCTTGATCTCACAATCTTCATATAATCACCCTGATTACTTTATTTTCTTTTTACGATTTAATCTAACTTGATTTTACAAGTGAGTTATTATGAATTGAAATTGCAAAATAGACGGATTGATAAAAGTCACATACTTAATAATCCGTCACAAATCACTAGAATAGAGAAAATATAAGCGGAAGAAAATTTGACATATACGAGTACAGAATACTTCGTATTTACTAATGGATAATTGGGTAAGGTTAATTCTATTGCTTGGATTTATGCTACATTATCCTACACATATTTTGTTAAATGTTAGTAATACTTTACTCCGTATAACATATTGAATTTCAATTATAATTTCAATTTTGTTTCATGCTTTAATTGTATGATCAATAAAACTTATTCCGTATTTCATATTTTATTTTATTTTTCTGAAAAACACATGGGTTAATTCATTATAATCAAATCAGTTGTCGCAGTATCCTCAATGTTTTGAGGGAGTACATCCAAACAAAACCGTCTACCATACATACTCCGTATTCCATACTTTTGGATATGTAGATTGGTGATTAATTTATCCAAAGTCTATACACAATTTTCACAATTTGCTTGTGCATTACAACATGTTAATACAATAAACTAGTACAGATCCCGCGCCATTGCGCGGTATATAGAGTTTTTTTTATTTTTTAGTGTATTAAATTTGTACACCATAAATATTTAATATCTCTCTCTTTTATATTTTGATATGAAACAAAAAATTTGAAATGGAAAACTAATCAAAGAAAATTAAATTAAGGTGTGATTTTTTTTTAAATGAATTTTTTTGTCACGAAACTAATAGTAAATACTAAATATGTGTCAAATTATTATCTACAGTAATATATTATTGCATTATTAAAAAATTTAGTAACATCTACAGTAATATATAAAACCAATTTAAATTTATTTTAATGAAAAAATCATAATTATGAATTTAATTAAATGATTAGAGTTTAATTATAGGAATATATTCATTAAAAATATAATAATGTAAAGAAATAAAACTTATTGCCTTATTTAGCTAGATGCCTTTTGGAGGGAAAACTAAGAGAATTTTTATTCTCTTAGTAGTAAGGGGGATTATGTTACCAAGCTCACGACCATGATAATGCAAAACTCAAAATTAAAACAAAATTTCTAAAAGTAACATTGGCTTCTCTATGAAAATACATACAAGAATACTTACGACATTAATGTATCTTTTTTTTTTTTTTTTTGTTAACATACACCATTCATTTTAGCTCGAATTTTCACCGAGTTGGATTACAAGAAAGATAAAACATTCCCTTACGGGTTTTAACACAATTACATTCCAAACTTTGAATCCTCACCCTCTGATTAAGTTAGAACAACCAACATAAACTCAATATTACACCAAAAATTCTAAAAAGTAACATTGGCTTCTTCTCTATGAAAATACATATACAAAAATACTTGCAATCAACATTAACATATTTATTTTGTTAACATCATTTGGTTTAGTTCGAATTTGAGCCAGTTTGGATCATAAAGATGGTAAAACATTCCCTCGCAAAATTTAACACTACTATTACATTTCCAGAACTCGAATCTGAAGCAACCATCTTGATTAAGCTCGAGCAACCAACATAAACTTATCTAGATCTCTATGCTGTAGCTTGGAGGGATTTAAAGAAGAGCTGCAAAATCATGTTTTCCCATGATGAGAAGATTCAACATGATTAAACCTCCTAGAAGACATACCATTAAACAAATTCCTAAGACTATTCTTACTCTCCCTTCTCTTCCTAAACACCTTATTACTCTCACCAATTTTTTCAAAATCACATGAATCGTAATTCATAATCAACTCTGTTTCCAACTTCTTCGACACAGAAACAATCTCATACGAATCCCAAAGCGACTCGTTAAAATACCATTCACCCTTGTTTTCATCTTCTTTCGCCTTGTTCAGAGTCTCGAGTTTAAACCTTGAAAACGTACTCTGAAAATTCCTTCTTCGGATATCAAACTCAGATGTGGCAAACTTATCATTATTGAAATGACTATGCCATGCTTGTGCAACTGCCTTGTAAATTTCATGTAAATTTTCATCATAATTTTTGTCATTTTTTGGCTCAATTTCTACTTGTTTCAGTTTTTTCTTCATGGTAATATGGTTAGTTTTTGTTATGTTGGTTTATTCACTATGGAAGGGCCTAAGGGGGCCATTGTTATCAAAATTGAACCAATCAATAAGGTCCTTTCATTTAGTAAATTTAAAAGGAATAATGGACATATTGGTGGGTGGGAATTATTATTCGCATTGTTTGCTTTGAAAAATATGGCCGTCATTTAAGTTAGGGACATAAATATAGAGGCGCAAATTCTTCTTTAAGACCATTATTTTTCGTCTAAAGTTTCAGATAGGCATATGTTATCACTTTATGGTTAAATGTAATCACACTGATACAGTTAGTGTTACAGCTTATGATAACTTGTTTTTCGATAGTGTTTACATTTAGTTGTAAATTGGTTACAAAATTCCGTCTTATTGATTCAAACTAAAATGACCCGTCTGAAAGAAGACAATTGATGTAGAAATTTTGGTATGTTTCGTACGTTAGCCTGCAAAGTGGATGAGAAACGTGAGATTGGAATGCTTTTACGTGTTTGGATAACTAGCCCAAATCCAATCTGTCGTTAGTATGCACGGACCATGTAAAAGTATTTATGGAAAATAATGATTGAAAATGTTTTAATCTAATGGTTAAGAAAGAGGTATAGTGAATGACAATTTATAGGTTGAAATTTCCTCTCATTCTCGTTATTGGACTGTCCATGCGGCTCATTTGACGCAAAAAAAAAATATATATATAAAAAATGTATTAATAAGAACACGAACTCTCAAATAAGATCATTATATGGAGAATGAGTCTACGACTTCACAAATTTATAGTCCCCCGACCCCATTATTTATTTACTTTTAGCGCAATGATCAAGAAGAGACAAGTAGACAAATAATAGACAATAGTGTAATTTCGACAATTTATTATCCAATATATCAAACATTCTTACCCCAAAATATTAATCGACAACAAAATAACATTTACATGTTGGAAAATACGGTTAAAGTTTTTTTTTTTTCTTTTTTTTTTTGGTGATGGGAGAACCGGCAGCCGCTACCTTCGGTGCGCACTGGGTAAACCCTCGGGTATATGTGATAACATACATTAAGATTCTAATTAAATAAATATTCTTCGTATAAGATTAAAAATGAGTTTGTACTTTAACTTGTCATAATATGTTCTTTAGAATTTTTTTCAATTAACTCCTTAATGCGTGCTCTAAAAAGACACATTCAAAAAACCGCTTTTTTTTTTTTTACAGCGGTAAAGAAAGAATAGTTAATAAGCACATGAAACGCTTAGCAGTCATATGCCTCCTTATTATGACACCTAGGAATAAACTGAAAACATAAACAATGAAAACTAGTAAACACAGAAGCTAAGTCCGCTAGGATTCCTTTGATGAGGTGATGTTTAGCCTCAACTCCCGCAATTTGGGCTAAAAGTCAAAGACAGTCAGACGACACCTGCAAATGAAGAAACCCTCGATCTCGTACCCATAAAAGAACTTCTTTTAATCCCAACGTCTCCGTTTGCAAGCTAAGGCTGACTCCGCTCTGATATGCTTACCCATGCTACATGCCACAATACCGTCCTCCCCAACAAGAACCCAACCAATGGTCGCATTCTTCCAACCCGCATCCACTCGGACATTAATCAGTTGACATGTCCCCTCCCTTCCAACAACAAAGAAAGGCATCCCCTCCTTGATGGCCCTGGCCCCTTCAAAATCCTCGGTCCTATCCATAATAGGCCTCCCCGCAACACGCATCGAGGTAGCATGTAAAACCGAAGCCACAGTGGTCTCCCAAAGTGGGAAGAAAAGCCGTGGATGGAACCTAACTCCTTGAAAGATAGTCCTATTACGAACCACCCACAGGAACCAGAGACTCAGAGAGTAGCCAAGAATTTAACTATTCTCAAGTCAGCCTCCTCAAGTTTCCCCAAATAAGCAATCCTGTAATACTACGGTTTTCCCTGCCTTTGGTGACTCGACCGAGTAGGACTTACTCTGTCGAGTAAGTCTGTGTCTTTTTAAGTCAGTCTGGAAGTG